>JAOYNN010104950.1:0-11661 GCA_025770095.1 Goniobranchus kuniei | reverse complement strand
ATAAGACGATCATAATCAAAATAATCAAACGAACAAAGAAAAATGTTCGTGTACTGGGGGGTTGTAATAGGTGTAGATTAATTTATTCCTAATGATAATTGCATCATTGAATGATATTGATTGTCATCACACCCATCGCACAATGCCTACACCTGGACACAGATTGTAAGGCGGCAGCCTCGCATCACGGGTACGGCTAACCATTGACGGCCCTCAGGCAAACTCGTACACCGTGAAAGCAATTCCTCATCCAGGTAAAGGCGTGCGCGGGGGATGAAGGTTAATATCACCCTTTCCCCTTCTTCATTTTTTCCTCCTTTTTACATCACAAGACTCCCACCTCTTTCTCACTCTTTCTCAAACAACATACACATACATGCCTTCACCAATGGACACTTATGTCTTAAATTTCTTCATTCCTTACAGTGCCCTTTGTTCTTTTACACTTCCTAAATATTGACATAATTCACAATAATTTATGATTCAGAAGTGAGATTTGAGAAACAGGAGAAAGTTTTGGTTTGATTCATAGATTAATTTCAAAACAAAAACAGGTTAAAGAGCACGAAAATTTAAGAGAGGAGCTTATTTGCAGTCCTATAACTTATGTGAATTTTCATACACATTCTTGAACAGGCTTGAACGGGCTCATTTCACAAAGAATGCTTCTAATGTAAGATGATTAAATTATTTTCCAAATGAAATGCAGTTTTTGGTGGGTTTATTCAATTACACAAAAAGATTCTTTGTTCAAAGGAAAACATTGATTCACCGTTTGTTCACAGTGATTAATGTTTCTTTTTTCAACAACCTCTGTCCTACTCTCTACGTATTAGCTACTAAATATTCATCAGTTTGCAAGGGCTTCTTGGTCTCCTTAGTAATGCACCAAATTGAACTTGACTTAGAGGGGGACTAGTGTTTACTTTTTATTACTTGTATCCATTCATTGCAGTATTGATTGTGCTCAAACAAATGTAAGCACATACAAAAAAAAGAGCATACCATCATGCTGTATTCATGGGATTCTTAATTTTTTATATATGATACATCAGTTGATGCCAATCAATTATGAACTTTCAGCATTTGGTTGCCAGCTCAAAACTTGTCTTGAAAATATGTCCAAATATGATGAAAATTACATAAAGTTATGGAATTAATATCAAAAGTAGGAATCGGTAGAGAGAATTCCAGATCTCAATGTGAATGAAACTTATATCTAGTACTCTAAAGATATAGCTAATGTACTCAGCCATCAATTTTCATCCGTATTATCTAACTCTCTTTCTGAAATAAAAAATCTGGAGAAAATAAAAAGTTCTCTTATGAAAGAATAAAGATAAGCAAATCAGGAGTACTAACATTACTGACCACATTAATAAATACACAAAGCAACTGAACTAGATGATATACCATGTAGATGGTAAAGTGCTAAAGATCCTAGTGCCAAATATTGCGAAAACTGAAACTTATACCCTTTTATTTGAAACATCTTTAAAACAGGGTGTAATGCACAATGATAGGAAAATGCTAAGATAATGTCTTTGTTTTAAAAGGAGGTAATTTTAAGGTGGAACCTTACATACTTGTTTCACTAACCTCAATTAAGTGTAAATTATTAGGACAATTAATGGACTGCCTAAAGAAATATGAAATCTTAAACAATGTACGACATCGATTCTGACAAAGAGGAAGCTGTGAATTTCAGCTAGTTACAAAAATCAGTAATTTCAGCCTCAATGCTAAAAGCCAACTTTCCTAAAGCTTTTGACAAATAGACCACAATGGCATCTTGTTGAAATTGAATTTCACGCAGCTTCACTAAATGGAGCAGATCCTTTCGTATGAATAGGCATTTGTTAAGCCTATTTTAGAATATGGATGCTGTGTCTGGGGCCTCCACACCACAAAACAAAAAGAAAACCTAGAAAAAATTCAAAAGAATGTGCACTCTTTGTTATGAACGACTGCATTTTACTTCAGGTAGTACATCTACAATTATGCATAAAAAAACTAGGATGGATCCCCTTCAAAGAACAAAGTGCTTGGATGAAGTCTACGATTAATACTCTTCAATGGCATGAATAGTCTTATTGACATACCAATTGATATGTACCAAATCAACAACCACAACATTAATGCTAGACAAAACAATAGGCGAATCTATAGAGTACCTCATTCAAATCAGATTGCCTCATGAATTCCTTCTTCCTCAACTCATTTAGACTGTGGAATAGAATGCCTGATTCTATCAGATGCTACTGAGTCCCTCTGCCAGATTACCCTCAAGTCAAGCAACCAGACAGCATAGGCTTGACCGAGTCAGTTGGACTATTTGAAGAAGAAGAACAACCCAGTCAGTATACGTGTAGTAGGAACTGAATCAGACAAAGAATTAGTGCAATTGGTGTCCCCTGTCATGTTCCCGAAGGCACAGTACATTGTTCTTCTTAATTTACATAAATGACAAACAAAAATCTTTCACCATGTGGTAAATTTATATTCTTTGAGGATGCTAGATTTCTGTGAAGAGAAATTAAAATGACCACTGATTGCATCATCATCCAAAAAGACATAGGTTCTCTTCAACAATGGGAAGAAAAATGGAAAATCCCAAAATGTCAAGATTTAAGGATTACCAACAAACATATTCCAAGTAAAACAAGCTGTCGTATAGATAGCAAGATGTTATTTGAAACTCACCATACTAAATACCTGAGAGTAATAATTGATAGCACACTTCAAAGGAAAGATAAAAACAATGCAAAAAGGCAAGTAATATCTTTGGTTTTTAAATGTAATATTCACATTGCTCTGAACTCACATAGAAAAAGTCTTCGAGAGCCATTGTAAAACTTGTTTTAGAATATGGATGTTGTGTCTGGGACCCTCAAGAATATAAAAAAAATGGAAGTAGAGGAAGTCCAGAAGAATGCCATCATGAGGTTTATAACATATGATTACAAATTCACAACTGATTGGCATCAACAAATTTTAAAGGACTAGGCTGAGTAACATTAGGGAACAGAATGCTAGAAAGCAAGTCTGAGCAAAAACAAAAATTGGACTTATTTGGACCAACATTATACGAGGGTTGTTCGAAAGTAATTTAAAATGGTCTCAACGTTACATCTTTTTGTCGTAACTCATTCGAATTTACACAAAAATTGAAGAGTAATACCTGAAAGTATTAGTCCACTTCCCGACATTGTCCCCTTGGTGATCAATGCATTTCTGCCCTTGGCTTGCCAATGAATGTATGCCCTCCCTGAGGAAAGTTCCGTCAAGCTTAACCATTCATCCATTCACTTCAGGCTTTATCTGTGTTGAACTCTGGCCTCGAAGGTTGAATGCTATGAGCAAAAAGCAGACACATTACCATTGTGTAGTTTATTTATAGGAGCCACACTAGCCTTGATGATGGGCTACACACCTGTCACACTTCATCGTTGATCCGTTTTGAAAACGTTGATTGCATTGATGAGCTGATAAGGATGGATAAGTGCATGAGAATTGGAAAAATGGCTATTAATCTAGAAATTTCACCTTGCAGCACAAACGACATAAATGATATATTTGTATTTTGCCCACAGCATTCTCCCAATACGTGACAATGATGTCTTTATGAATTTTGGTTGGATGTTTTCCATTTGCTGGAAGAAGTCGTATAACTCCTCTGACATCTTTCTTTGACCACTTTTCAAGGGGATTAGCCATCTTGTTTTTGTTGTATCATCATTGGTCATTCAATGACAATGCTGAGACTTAATACAGGGATGGTTGATTTAATACTCTATACAATACAACACAAATGCCCACCGTTTACAGATTCTAAAAATGTTGATTGATTCAAAAGTTATGCCATTGTTCACATAAATTTCCAAATGACCCTTGTATTAGTACTTATTTATTAATTTAAATGTACAATTAGATAGTCAGACTGTCATGCTTACACCCTATGAAATGAATTGACAGCCACTTATACTAATTTTTTTCAAAGACACTCTGAGATTATGGAACAGCATGCCATTTTTCTCACTGAAATGCCACATTAGCTTAAACAACTTATAAAATGCTCTACAGTCAACTATCCTCAGACACAGAGGAAGGAAATAGATACTTACAGTATTACTCAGTCTGAGTCAGTCAATATTATAATAAGAAGAAGAAAAAGAAAAAGAAGAAGAAGAAGAAGCATTTGTGGGCAATTGTGTCCCAAAGGTCATCATTTCCAAATGTCGTGCCAGAGCGGTGAAA
The DNA here is from genome assembly GCA_025770095.1 of Goniobranchus kuniei. NCBI lineage: Eukaryota > Metazoa > Mollusca > Gastropoda > Nudibranchia > Chromodorididae > Goniobranchus > Goniobranchus kuniei. The sequence continues at coordinate 7,404 of JAOYNN010104950.1, read as the reverse complement.
TAAGATAACGAAGTCAAGCTATTCATTTAAAAACTTAAAGTTTGTAATTGCTTTGAACGATTTCAAATACTGATTTCAATGAGACCTTTTGTATTCTTTATTTTTATTCCCTAGATCCAAAAAAGATGAAGCCACCATGTAAGAAAAAATTTGATGAGGAACTGGAAAGTATGCAAAGTCAAATCAAAGATAAAGAAACAAAATATGAAATACTGGTATCCTTTTGTCTCTATGACAGCTCTTTTTCTTTCTCTTTTTGTATTTTATTTTTTTTATTTATTGTGATTCAGAAGTTAAAGCAAAAGTTATGATATCATCATTATAATTTCAATGTCTGAATTAAGGGGAGAGTTATTTTTAATTTTTGTTGCCATTTGTATTAGGAGATATTTTTATCCTTTGAAACCAGAAAAGTTGATGAATTGGAATTTTTGTTTTCTTTGAGCTTTGCCTTCATTTTACTGCCCTGTCATATTATTTTGAGATGTAAAGATTATCCAAGTTTGCCAGACTTGTGCTACAATGTTGTTACCATCACTTTATCAATAAGATCCAATAGCCATGCTGAAGAACTCAATTACTTTTAATTTAATGCAGTAGAATCAGTTAATAACCCACCACCTTAAAACTCCTTCTCCTTGAAATCACTAAACTCATGAAACAGGTTCTTTGTTATTTGAAACACCCCTCATCATTATGGATTTACTGCCTTACAAGAAATGTTCACACCTTGAGAGTCTAGATGACTAAATTGTAGTGCAGGTGCCACCTTTCATAAGTGAACAGTTTTGAACATGGATAGCTTCTCCTTCATGGGTGACTGATAAAAATGTTAAATGAGATCGCCATTTACAGTCTCTTCATACATGTAATGCCTATTATGGCGCAATGCTAATGATGGTACAGACTTGCGATAGTTGGGGACTGGAGAAAAGATGAACAGGCCATTGTCATGCTTTTGTTTTGCATTGGATGTTTTTATGACTTCTCATTGTGGAGTGAATTTATTGGTGGATTCGTATACTCAATCATTCTTTTGCTTTTTAGTCAGTCTACACAATGATTGGTTAGTTAATGATGTGTACTTTGCTGTGTTACTTCCTTATCAGTCTTGCATGTTCACTTATATTTGCCCTGTGGCAATTAACCCATTTCTCGTGTCTCCCGAGCAAGGGGTAAATAACTGTTACTACTGTTTACCAATAATTGCTTCATTTGTGTATCTGGTTGATAGTTTAAGTTTTATCATCATGCTTGCACAATTTTTATACAATGGACACAGTAAAATAAAAATGATAATGCTAAAGAGAAATATTCCTTGACTGAAACTCAGAGAGTCAATTCAAGTGAAATAAAGACCGTGGAATATGAAAGAAAAGCAGCCGTTGACCATCGTAAGAAGATTGTTATGGAATTGGAGAAGTTGAATCGAGACATTCCTGAAAAGGTAACATTGCATTACAATTACTGTATACTGTTATTGTTTTGATAGTGATTGTCGGTTGTTGCTCCTGAAGGTTTTGTGTAATTTTTTTCTTTGTATGAAAATGCTATTCCCGCACATGTTGCAGGGGACCCGATTATAGTGTCAGTGCGGCTCGCACACCCTTGCAGGAACGAAAATGCGATTCTTTTGTGCAGCGATGATAGCAGTAATTAAACTGCTAGCGCTGCCAAGTGATTCTAGCCCTCTTTTCATGTCAATAGCTCAAAACCCGATCAACCTTGACCATTTCAACTATTTTGTTACGATTTTTTTCCCCGAACCCCTTTGAATCAGCTGATTATGGCTTCAAGTAGAAACAATCTGTTTGAAACATGCAATGTGTCTGCCGGCACAGATAGAGAGTACACGTTCGATGTAGATGATCACGACACTAGATCTGGCGATAGTGATAGTTCTACAAATGATCAGCCCGTTGCAGGACCGACCCACAGGGACCCACCCCCACCTCCACGAAGGGGGCGTGGCAGGGAAAATGTTAGGAATGCAGCTGATAGATCTACATCTTCTAGACCCAGACGGGCACAACCTGTTCGACAGGGGGTAAATGAGCAGGAAGAAGAAGATTGGACTGAAAACATGGAGGGTTTACCCACGGACTTTGCCTTCACTGTCAATCCAAGTCTACACGTCCCTGTTGATGTAGATTCACCCCTAGATTTACAAATTTATTGGGGTTTTTTCATTTCTGGATTACAAAAACCACCAAAAAGTAGGAAATGACAACCCAGCAGCTGTTTAAGTTAATGTTATAGATACTCTATATATCTGTATCTGTCTGAAACCATTTATGATCAGTGTGACATGTTTTTGTTGTGAAAATGCCCTATTATGTCATTGTCTGTGTGTTGCTCAAAACTTTTCCTTTTTCAAAAAGTGACCACCAGTGGTCATGGGTTCATAAAATTCAAACCAATACACCAAAACACAAAATTCAAAACCACACAGTCACATAAATATATCATAATCAACACCTGGAAGTTTGGCTGATGTAATTTAATATTTGATAGGACAAATAATTTCTTGAAAATGTTTAAAAAAGCCCGGCACTCAAGGGTTCACTTTTTCGCAGGGGCCAGCACTCAGAGAGTTAATGAAATCAGATAAGAGGGTCAAATGGTACTTAAGTGAACTTCTGCCATGGATCAAAGTTAGAGTGAGAAACCTCAAAGTTTCTTTCACCTAATCTTACGTTACAAACAATTTACACATGGAATCAACATTTTCACATACCCATTACTGTCAAATGTGAATAAAGTGCATCAACTTAAAGGTTTTCACACAGACAAAGGGGCTTAAAGCTTACAGGAACAGAAATATGTCAAACTCCAACATAAAGACATAGAGTAATATCATTGATCAATACAACACACCGTATGAGTGTTTGAACACATAATTATTAAGAGATTATCTTAAACCGACAGTATCTTAAACTGTTATCATCTTTAACAACTAGAACATTTAAATCAAATTGAATGACACATTTCAATATAAATGCATAGAAGTACTATCATAACTATAAATGCATCGATCTCCGTATTGAGCATTACAATTAACAATTTGGGGGTTTAATAACCCAACCGTACTGAGATACAATTTCAGTTTCTGGTTCTGTGGTAATAGGATAGGCAAGCAATTCGAGATCATGAACTTTTCAATTGGTCTTACGAAAGATCCCGCCTTAGTTTTTATCTTAACTGCTCTGCTCACCCCATCCTGCCCCTCTATCATTTGTTCTACGATACCAATCGGCCACTGTAACCGCGGGCAATTGTCATCACTAACCAAGACAACAGAACCAATTTGGATTTTACCACATTTGTCTCTATGTTTCGGTAAAGGAAGTTGTTTAAGATATTCATCTTGCCACTTTTTCCAGAATATATCCAACTGCTTGTCGATGAAAGTTTTCTGTTCAGTTAATTGTTCAGCAGAAACCGTGTGATTCAGCGATGTACTGACACTTTCAAGATGACTCCCTGCCCTTAAAGGAAATGTGAAGGTGTAAGAGAGGGACCATTGTCTAAGTCGTCACCAACAAATGTGAGATGCCTAGAATTTAAACAAGGCTCTACCTCTATTAGAGTGGTTTCTAATTCTGCCTTATTAAGACACTTCAATCCAATTGTTTTCTTCAAAGACATTTTCATATTTTTAATCATTCGTTCCCACCAACCTCCCCACCATGGAGCACGGGGAACAGAAAACCTCCATTTAGGAGTCTGATCCATATAATTTGTGAATCTTATTGGCGACACCTTTTAATGTTTTAACATTATCCGAGTAGATTACCGAAGGGATTCCACGTCGAGCTTCGAATCGTAGGAACGCCAACAAGAAGTTTGGTAGGGACAAAGCGCCAACCAACTCCAAATGTACAGCCCTAATAACAGCACATGTGAAGAGAAGTATATAAAATTTCCTACAATAACCATCTTTGCAGAAGACAGGGCCGGCGTAATCAATACCTACCGTATTGAAAGGAGGAGCTTGCTTCAAACGAGCTTCCATCAAGGGTGCCACAGGTTCTTGGCATGCTTTAGCATCAATGTACTTACAAAGTAAACACCCACCTTTAACTTTCTTGGCTATGTATCTGAGCCCCACAATCCAGTAATTAACCCTGACCGCAGAAATCATTTGGTTGACACCAGCATGTTTAAGTTTAATGTGAGTCTCTCGAACGATCAACAAGGAAAGATGGCACTTTTGGGAGGATTATGGGGAACTTTTCATCATAACTCAATTCGCAGTAGTTGAGCCGCCATCTAGCTCTAAGCATTCCATCATTTCCAAGAAATGGGTTCAACTTGTAAAGGAAAGATGACTTGTTGACCACATTACCTATCTTTAGTAGTTTGATTTCATCGTCGTAGTATTCAAATTGTGTTTGTTGCACCAAAACTTTAAAGGCTGCTTTGAGTTCACTGCTTGTCAGTTGTGGGTTTGTTTCTTTCCTTTTCTTTGAACACCTGTTAATAAATCGTAGTATCCATCCATCCACACGGGTGGTCTTATGAAGACCATGAAACGTATGCTCTGATTTTGAATCCAAGTTCACGCACTGGTTTATCCGTCGCTCTTCCAATACATGGATTAAATCTTCTCTTTCAACAACTTGGCTTGTCTCAGACTCAAGATCGGGACTATTCCATTGTAACCACGACGCCACAGGGACGATGTCATCAATTGTCGTGCATTGGCCCGCCTCGTCATCAAATCAGTGGGATTCTCCTTCCCAGCACAATGATTCCAGCAACACGGTCTAGATATATCTTGAATTTCGTGAATTGGATTAGCTAAAAAAGGTTGTCCATATCTGCATTTGTCACTCTGAATCCACAGAAGGGTAATCATTGAATCAGTGTAACACTTATAGGTGGTATCTTGAGGAAGATGTAATGCAGTCTGAATGAAGCGTATCATTCTGGCTCCCAACACTGCTGCTATCATTTCAAGTCGAGGAAGAGTGATTCGTTTCAAAGGTGCCGCTCTTGCCAGTAACAAAGAAACACTTACCTCGTTTCCCCTTTCTGCTCTAAGGTATCCGCGGCAGCCGTATGCGTCTTCAGATGCGTCGCAAAACACATGAATTTGTTTGTTACTAGCATCCACCCAAGAGGATGACACGAGACAGCGAGGAATCTTCCACTTCTGAAGGTCTTCAATGTCTTGAAGCCACTTACCGAAATGATGGCAAAGGGAGTGTGATAATTCTACATCCCATTCAATTCCAAGTTCCCAAAGTTTCTGAAACAACAATTTGGCAGTAATTGTGTTTATGTCTGCCAATTCTACCATGACACCGCCTAAACTCAAACAATAGATTAGATATTTCTCTTTGTTCTGGGACTTGGACCGATCCCACCGAATCCGAGAAAGCGAAACTTTCTTGATTATACTTTCTCAAATTGAGTTTGCTAGCCAAACTTTTAGTGATGAAAGATCGATCACTTCCACCATCGAAGAGAATGTTTGTTTGCCTCAATCTTGTTTCCATTAGCAGCCCGCAGGTTGTTTTGACAACTTGCATCAACGTGGTTTTACGTTTGAAATGGGCATAATTTATGTTATGTGAAACTACAGGCATAGCTCCTTCGATGGCAGAAGTTGAATCGGTCTTCTCACTGGAACCGACACAATTGCTACACAATAAAGAATGATGACGTTTACATTCCCGACAAGTTTGTTTAGAGTTAGAGCTACATCTCTTTGAGAAATATTTCCCAAAACAAACGAAGCAAAGATCAAGATTCTTTACCTTATACAATATTTGGCTAGCAGCCAAACCCTTGAGTGAGAAACATTCTTCACTCTTATGTCCCTGTTTATTACAAAAATTACATTTTTTTAGGCAGTTTCCTTGGCGAATTTGTGTGTAAGACAGCAACGGAGGGATTGGTAAACTCTTTTGATTTCCTCTCTTCTTTTGCAATTTGAAACGACAGTGAACTTTCTCGGCGTTTAATTTCCTTACAGAAAAACTCGAGAAGAAAATTCAAATCACTCTCTCTGCCCTCCACGTCGCGTGCCCACTCTGGGTGGAATTCTGCTCGAGACTAATGGAGCGAGGATAACACTCTTATTCTCTATTCTGTGGTGTCATCGACGACACCATAAGTATCACCCGTCGCACAAAGAGTCTCGAGACAGTGTACGTGGCTTTGTAAACTGTCAAACAAATGCCACAAACCGGTTGCCTTCCGAAAATCAACCTGTAGAGTTAAAAGTTCCTGAATGTGTGTGAAGATGATTCGCTCTTTGCGACCGTATCTCTGTAAGAGAATTTCTTTCGCTACAGGATAACTTTCATCGGTCACCGATAACCCCTTGATGGAGGCGAGTGCCTCGCCTGTCAGCAGCGATTGCACATACGTGAATTTGCTGACATCATTTTTGTGTATGAAAAAACTACTTTTGGCGTGAATTACTTCACATTTTGATGTCCACCTCTTGCTGACACCAAGGTAGCAATCCAATCCAGATGGTCAATCCAAGGTCTCCTGCTATGTTACGTAGACATAATGTGATGGATAATAAGAAGACTTGTACCGGTACTGTTTCTAGTTGCCGAAGGTCTATTTAATAGTGAGAGTTTCCGACTGTCCCATAAGCACCAACGGAAGGGGACAATTAACCAAATAAACAGCAGAACAGCTCTATTCTACTTTTAATGCAGCAACAAATTCAACCAGATTATTTAAATTGTTCCAAAAGGAATTCTGTTGCCGGTATGAGACCAACTCACCCGACCCTATTGAAGCACCAACTTCAGCCCGATGATCCAAGTCCAAATGTTCCAAATGGAGATTCTGTTGTCGGTATGAGCACCAACTCACCCGACCCATTTGAAGCACCAACTTCACCCGATAATTCAAATGTTCCAAATGAACATTCCGTTGCCGATATGAGCACAACTCACCCGATTAGTCTATCCATTACATAATAAGATGTATTTGAGAGAAGCCTGATCCGAAGACAACCTGTTAATACAACTGATGACGATTCAGTCTAAGCACCAACTTAACTGATCAATCACTTGTGTGTCACTAATACCACACAAGTCCAATCTGTGATGCACTGTAGCTGGAGAATGTCACATTAATTGCTGCAACAATAACATGAATTTCAGTAACAGTTGGGTCTTTATGAATGTCCTTCGCGATATGAGATCCAAAATGATGACTGTATCCAAACTGTGGGAGAGCCTTAAATCCAAACCGTCAGAGAGCAGTTAATCCAAAATAATGGGAGAGCTGTAAATTCAAATATAAAGTCTGTTCCCGGGTTTCGGCACCAAAATGTGAAGTAATTCACGCCAAAAATAGCTTTTCATAATACAAAAATTATCTTTATTGGATACAAGAGTACAAGCCGAATAAAACATGTAAATATAGACT
>JAOYNN010104839.1:0-11661 GCA_025770095.1 Goniobranchus kuniei | reverse complement strand
TGACAAAGACCCCTTCCACCCCTTCCCCATCCCCGAAATCCCGAAAAAACTCTGACGTTAAAAAACAAGCAAAAACAAAACAAACACCTCACCGACATAAGAGAACGAAAAAGAACAAACCAGCAAAATGTCATCCTCCCCCGGGAAAAAAAACGAATCTTCCCCTAAAAATAAACAAACAAACAAACAAAACAAACAAACCAAAAGTAAACAAACAACAAAAAACATACAAACGCACCACGCCCACAAAATAATAAAAACCCATCCCAAACGAACAAACAACCAAACAAAAACGATTAAAAAAAACGTAACCAAAACCGGAAACTTTACCCTCGGGTAAGTCGAGATGCGTTTTGGAATCTGTTACAAGCTTTCTTCCAATTTATAAACCTCCACGCGTACAGGAAGGGATTCCCCAAACAAGAAACGCCAAGAAGCGTGGAGGCAAATACGCCTGTCGGTTCGAATGAAATTGCGATTACTTCCTTCATGTCCAGTGTGGCCAACCATATGATGTATATGTGGAATGGCACGCTGAGAAGACAACACCAAAGTGATATTATAACTAAAGTTACAAGGCCGTATCGAAATGATGAAGCTTTGTGGGGCGGAATTTTATGGGTGGCGTTTACAGGATTAGATGTCAACTTGTCTTTAATCCTAGGCACCTTGTTGGGAACATCTGGCAACGAATGCCTGGAATTTACTACTGATCTGTGACTATTCTCTCCGGCGACACTTTTCTGATCTATCTCAGGGCTGACAACGCTGTGATAAGCAACACACATCTTAGAGGACGACAACTGATTCTCAGGAAAGCGAATTGAGATGTTGCGGCTGTTGTATGTAAGGGGTATCATGGTATTCTTCACCGCAGCAGATATGTTGCCATCAGAGATTGAATCAACTCTATATGTGCTTAAATCAAATTGTGTCGATCGGGCTGTTATCTGGTCTAAATTTGATTCTGAAGGATATGGCGATACTCTGTTGAAGGACCTTAGAGGACAAGCAGAAACAGACATCACTTTTAGAGTACGATTGTAACCTCGTTTTGTGGATGAGGAGGTGGTAGGTGACAGATCCTCAACGAAACCTGTGTCCACTATATTCGAGATATTCGCTTGTTCCGTTTCCTTTTCTTCAAGTTCATAATTTTCTGTAGGGGACTTTTCGGTTTGGTTGAAGGATAGACTTGGATTTTGCACAGCGCTGATTGATTTTACTTTGCACTCTTCCCTGTTCAGAATTCTTTCGTTCCTGAGAGAGATTAATCGAAATTTCCAAACTATGATGATGTTGATGACAATGATGACAATAGTACAAAGGCAGCTGACGGCTGCAAATCCGGTAACCCTTAATCCATTAATGCTGAAAGCAGGTAAACACATCGGCTGATGATTCGCTGTCACATTGATGGTTGCGTACAAGAGGGCCACTGTGAGTATCCAAGCAGAGACGCATACAAAAATTGAAAACTTGGCCTTCAGTTTGCGAAATGTGTATGGGTAGTAAACGGCTACAAAATTGTAAATTGTTATCACCGCAGTGATTTCTTGGCTTACCAGTGTAGCAAGAAGAATAAGGAATCTGAAACCCCAACAAATTTCAGGACTATCTTTAATATAAATCTGAAGATAATAAAAAGTGGCCATATCTGACATTAACAACAGATCACTTATGATGAGGGTAACAATGGACACCTTGAGTGGTGCCTTTATCTTAACGGAACGAATGATTAGGATCAGGGCAACGAAGTTCAGCAAAACGCCCAGACACCCAAATACGATATTGCGAATGGAATTTTGTGAAATGAATGCAAATGGTAAATTTTCTGTTGCATTGGCATCTGCGGTAGTTTTAGTCAGGATTTCCTCACTGCCATCAAAATTCTGTTCATTTCCTGGGGTTGATTGAGATACGTTGTTCATTGTGTAGAATGTGAAGATGAGTAAACGGGTAATAAAACCTGGCAGAGCTCGGCAATAGAGGTGATAATGGAGGTCATAAGAAACTGCCGGTTTGTCCTTGCACCAACAGTAGAAGTGGAAGAAATTTTTGTTGCATTTGTGCTCTTAAAAGAGATGTCTGGATCATCATGGCCGACGATGAGGGTTTTCCATCCAGCCCATGACGATGTTGGGACGATGATGATCAGGATTATGTTGAGGATGTGGAAGATGAGGAATGGTGGTCACGTGGCAAACATCTTGATGAATCAAATTTGAATGTTGTTGGATCAAATGTTGAAATGGAAAATTGATAAACTCGGCATATCTGGAGGCACAATCTCCTTGCACTTTTCGCAAGTAGGGACCCAAGCGAAACGTCAGGCTGATAAACTGTGCTTTACACAACTGAAAGAAAAACAAAAATATGGTGCAGTACTTCCACTAAAGACCCTCAAAACGGATTCGAATGCCGGGTATTTTACCTTGGTGCAAAGTGACACACCAAATATAAAAGCATTCCAGGAATTCAACCAGCCAGTTTGACAAGAGTAATAGGAAAGATCGAGAACCTTGTGTTCGTCCCCTAAATTCAACCTCTTGTCCAATTTGCAGGGAAACGGGCAGTGCTGAGTAGGATTGGAGATACATTATAGTCTAAAGAGAAACGAACAACGCAATGGTGAAACCACGATAAGCCTAGCAAGCGGCTGTGATTTACATTGTATATATGCTACAAATTGACCAAATGCAATGAACCGGACTGATTTTTATGGGATTGAACCTGAAACTTACTAGGACATCTGTCGTGGGATACTCGCCTCTTGCCTGGAGACTATCTACATTTCTTATGACCAATCACGTTCGGTAAAAAGTCTGTCTTAGCACTTGACTTTTTCCCTCCCTCGTCTTTAGGAAACCAACTTACGTGACTCGTTTTTAATAGAGTGCACGAGATCTATTCGGTCCCTTCTTGCAGCACACCTCATACCAACATGTCGAGTACTTAGCTGTGGACTGGTCCTTCTTGTTCCTGATTGTGGAACCCCTTAAATTGAGGACTGCCTGATCTTTGAATGACTCAGTGGATGTGCTTTTCCTAAAGTTAGAGGATGGATGCAAACAGTTTGTAAAATAATGAATGTCCTTTGCTTTGTGGTATGACTGGATCTAGATTCTCTGTGTAGCCTATTTTGGCCTACCTGTTGTAGCATCTCTCCACGTAGACGGGCCTTATCCACTATCGCACTAGATTACTCGTAGACCACTTCTTGTCATCCTTCCCTTTGTATTACTCATACTAACATAATTGGCCTAGTCTATAATCATGTATTATTATTTTTGATGAAACGTTATGGACGGATCCCACTTGTAATAGGGGCCTCCTTTAATCATTACATAGATTTGTATTTGAATTGGTATCTACATAGTTGAAAACGTGAACAACCGTTGTTGTTTATCGACATTCCTGTTTATCTGAGCTCCTTACTCGTATTCGCTTATTCTTTGTCCGAGTCAGCTATTCGTTTCTTCTTGCTATCCTTATTACTCCTTTATGTACTTTGTCTTTTGTACATATTTGTGGTCAGATCATGTTCTGGCTTGCGTGTTGGTTATAAAAATAATCACACCCTCGCCAAGCCAGTACCTAACATGGCGCCCCATAATCTCGTATCCTCACCTTCTTAGATCTAAAGGGTTTGGTTTTTATTTTAAAGATTTCTCATTCATACCTGGGCTACAAATAACTTCTAGCGTGCTTTGATTTCATTTCCCTCCCTCCATGGATCTCTAGATCATCGTATAAATTTTTAGATTCAATTATTTTTCTTCTAACCACGTAAACTGTAGGGCTAGACTTCTATATCTATGTGGTCTAATGAAATGGAACAAATGAATTGTTCACGTGTATTCAATGTTTTTAATCCTGCAATAATTTAGTTTAAGTAGAGCTTAGCCACATATAAAGTTGCGACTCTGTTTTCCCAAGCAATTCAATATGTAACATTCCTTTAGGTTTATTTTTGTTTCGGAATTTAAGCCGATAGAATTCTGGAGATTTCTCATGTGTGATAATAAATTTTGTGATAAGGTCATAATCTGCTAAGGCCGACTCAGGTAAAGTGAGACAGACATCATTCGCTTTCCTATCAATTAAATATTGCTGATGGATGGTAGTCTTCTAATTTTTTTTAACGAAAACTTAGAAACCACAACTCCTTTCAAATCTTATTGCAACTATTAGCTAGTGAGCCAGGCAAGGTTGTCGGTATACAAAAAAGGATGAATTCTTATACTCATTTTTGACAAGCCCAATGTCCATACATTTTCAAAAATTATGATGACACTTTAAACTTCACAGCTTTTGTGTGTTATCACGCCATATTCTTCTACACACATTTCTGACCTAAAATTCAAGGGTTAAGGACAACTTGGTCAACTGTAATACTGTAGTAACAAGTTAAAAACTCAAAAACTAGCTTGCAGACACTTTATGACTTTCATACTGAGAATTGCACACTAATAGAGAAAAAACATAGATGAGCAAATACGTTTTTCTTATTTGCATGTATTGTGACCATGAACAAAGGGAATGAAATAAGTCCAGGATGTTCACCAGGTCAAGATCATTAACGAGAAATTGAACATTTTATAATGTACTAAAATGTCAGAAAATTTCACTAGTACTTCTATACCAGTAGAAAAGTGAATGATCCACCAGCTCTCATTTTGAAGTGGTTGACATGATGACAAACTAATCTCTCCAAACTCTTTTCAGTCATGGACTACACTAATAGAAATTATCAGCCATTGCTTGACATAGCACAGAGATCAGCAAATCAACTTCTAAACATTGTGTATCACAGATACTGTGAAAACATTTTTACAGGAAATTTGAATAGTGAAGAAGAGGAAAGTTCAGAAGGAACAATTTCTGAAAGGTGCGCTCGTTTGGAAAGGTCGTCATCAGAGTCAAGAGTATACAAGTCTCCAATATGCCATGTGGAAAACAGAAGACTCTAAAGCATGGGCTGCTGGTTTATGGTACCAAGACTCTCATGGGCAATGTTGAACATATTAAGATGGTCAACAGGCTTCAGCATGGTGTTTCATACCATCAGCTAAAAGAGAATGACACCACTCTGTGGCTTCAAAAGCTTGCCTATGCCTATTACTTGTGTTGTTCTTCCACACCACATCCAAAGCTCATGTCTTAACCTACTTGTTATGGGACATCATAAACTGATGGAGGCCACAGTGGCTGGAGCAGAATTTCCCACACAGTCTTTGGGCCTTACCTGCCTAAAGAGGCATTATCTGGCGTTGCAAAAACCAAGAAAAGGACCATTTTAGTTGAAAACTAGAAATCCCACCGTATGTCTTAGGAGAAAAGAAAGGACCACATCCTTTCCTACAATGTAGAGGTAGCTTGCCTCAACATGACATGAAGGCAACAGCAGCGGGAAAAAGGACTTACTTTGGATGTCGTCTCGTATTTTTGATACAGAACGTCTGATAATACCCTTTAGGACAGGATTCAACATACAGACACGTGACTAAGTACATAAGAATACATTATTTCGTATCTCCATACAATCCACGTTTCTGACACACAAATGTCAACAGTACAAGAAACCCTCATCAGATCAGAATCTATCAGGATTGTCCTAGATCTTAACAAAATTGTCATTGTACTTGACCAAGTTTTATATGCCAAGGTAACAGAAATAGTGTGAAGAAAATACAGAACCACAGGCATCTACTTTTGAGACTTATCACACACGTCACTTCTACAGCAATCCGTGCTGACACATGTACTACAATTTAATATGACTTTCTGAACTACTTGGGTTATGACAATGGAGAGCTGTCTGCGTTCTGGACACCTTTGTAGAGCTTCGAGCCTCTCATGAGGGAGACTGGGAATTGCATCTACACACCATTTGACTGATGATCCCATGGTACTTTGCATGTGACTTGCACATCTATTTGTTTTAGACTCAATTGTGGAAGATGTCTGCCTGCTTATTTTGCGCAAATGGCCAACCTTGCAACAGCCAGTCAGAGATGTACCAAACTTTTAAAGATGGACATTTCTCAGTTAGCTCACATAATCCAAACCTTTGGCCGCATATCTGTTGAGATGACTGAGGTCATAGTCAGCAGATAGTAGGAGGCACAACAAAGTTCAGACTACTGTCTGGAGCTGTCAGTAAGTACGACCTCACAGCTGAACATATGAGTGCCTTTCTGACCAAACTTAGAAACATGGTTTAGATGTGGTAACATATCTTTGATGAAATTGCTGACTACATCTTCTCCATAACCCTCACAGAAGCATCACAGAGCACCAGACCGGACATTGTCTTTAACCAATACAGGTGTCTGTCTATCAAGTACAATGAAAGAACAAACAGACCTACAGCTGAGCTACAGGTTACTAATACCGCCCGTGGTCAGAAAATCAAAATATGGCGTAAATTCTTGGCGTTAGAAAGTAACAAAATAATTTTGATCAGATTTCTAGTCCAAGAGTGGTGCAATAAGACTATGAATTAGCTGAGCCGCTTGCACAAAGTTTTATTTGTCTCATATGAAAGGCTGTGCTCTCGTTTTCTCATCAGTTATGTGCCGAGAGGTGCCAGAACTCTAGTACGTCCAGTCCAGGAATCCTTCATGCTTCCCATGCCGTTGAAGCTGGTTATGAAGCTGTGATGATTGGCTCTAACGACATAGACGTCATAGTGCAGAACAAAGCGTTCTGAGGTGCCACCAAAGCACCCTTACCTCGAATAAGTGGAATAAGCACTCGCACACAGCTAATAGACATGGGCATATTCGCTTCATCCTGGAATCCTCTGTTTGCTTGGCTGCACGCATACACTGGATGCGGTCTAGTGAGCTCGAGTGCAAGAAACAGGAAAGCGGCAGGACTCAAGATGCTAAAATCCAACGAGAATATCCATCAGGCATTTCCGATCTTAGCAATGACTGTAACTTGTCGGGCGAATTGTTTGGGAACCTGTAACAGTTTAACTGCAAGCTATATGCACCAAAACAACAAACAACAGGAGTCAATGAAGCTCAGATACCAATTGTTCTGTGTGATGAATGATGATATTGAATCACATCAGCTGCCTCCTTGTTAGGACTGCCTTTTGAAACACGCCCAGAGGGCAAGCTATCAAGCCGGGTTGTGGAGACGCTGCCTTGAAAATAACCAACAAGTTCCAGATCCAAGTAAGAGTTGATGGACAGTTGAAAGAGCAGATGGCAAAGACATTCTTGCCATTGACTGGATGAATGTCCAGTCAGGTCCTGATGCTGTTCTAAAAGTGCTGGCTTGCTCATATCCCAGAGAGTGTTTCACAGAAGACTACGTTTATCTTTTGAATGGACAGAAGTGCATAGACATGTGTAAATTACAAACTTGTCACAATCAGCCAAACATTGATGAGACTGCAGCAACCTTTATTGAAAGTGTCACAATGATGTTGGTGAAGATGGCGTTTCAACTGCGTAGGGGGTGGAGATCAAAGCTTTGAAGGAAGGAAATTATGTCTGACTCTGCTGTGGTCAGTACCAAATGAATGATGATAAGTATCCAGTTAAACTTTCCAATACTTTGAACTGAAGATTTTTGGTGGGTGTGGCACATGAAGTAAAGGAAGGAGATGACAATTGGTGTTTTGAAGATTACTGTTGATGTTTATGCTTGCATATAAATCAGCTATGTCTAAATTATGTGTGTAAACTTACGTGTTTAATGACAAATTCTAGTGTTACAATTGACATTTTTCAAGCAAGATAGGTTTTGCTTGAACGGAGCTTCTTCTTCTTCAGGTACCGTGTCTGAAACAGACATTGGCGATCATGTTCCTCCACTCATACCTGTCCTCAGCTAACCATGATTCAAAACTCAAAAATGAACGGAGCTATGTTTCAAATAACAATTACTGAACGACAGAGTCTAAAACTCAAAAATTAAGATTTTTTGAGGGAGTTAATTTTATTTTGTCCAAGAATCTATGATCCATGTTTGAGTGAAGTTTAGTTTATTTGGCAAGCACAATTTAAAATGGCAAGAAATTATTTTTCCTCACCCCGAAATCGATAGCGATTTCATTAGCCCTAAACATCTCGTAAAAATACAGAAAGCTGTGTGTCTCAACGTGTTATCATAGGTTCCTGAATTCTAGAGATGTAAAGCAAGTAAAAAATCACATTATGGGAATTCATTTTTTATGTATAACGATGGCTGTCGTTTTGGGATGCTGGCTCAGTAGCTATATTCCACAACTCCTGGTCCCTCATAAGACCTCTATTTTACGCTCAGGAAGTAACAATTAAAAGAAAAGTCAAAACATTTGACAAACATTTCTCCACCCATTCCTGATTGTCAATACATCACTACATATATTATGCATGCTTACATAGAAGATCTTCATTCCTTCCAAGGAAATGGTACACTGATAACGATACAAAGTATGAGGGATACAGGTCGACCGTAATCATTCTTTCTAAGGACTTGGTTTTCCCCTCTTATTTACAGGAACTGCATTACTGCGGTGAAACGCAGGTTGTCTGGATTTCTAATCATGTTTTTTTCAATCCCACTGATTAAGATAATCTTTGTCACTCATTCGGATCGTTTTTCGACCACTATTGGTCTTGTTCAGTCGTTATCCATACGTGGGAACGATGATTTCACAGCTGATGATCTTGTTTCATCTAGGAGGCAAAGTTTTTCTTCCGCCTTTTGACCATGCCTTAGATTCGCGTGTGCTTCAACACAACCCTTCCAGTAATGACGATTTTGGGATAACTCACTTGTTCACATGTCTGAACTCAGGTTTTACATCATGATTTTTAAAATCTCTTGTTGGTACTCATTCTTCTGTAGATAATCCAACCACTGACAATGTGTCGGATGCTATCAATGTGTTGAAGTAGTCCATGTTTTCATCATGATGATTCCCCTCTTGAATATGATGTCTTGCCCCCTTTGAGTGATATGGTTGATATCAAATTTTAGTGATAAGGATTATTCTTCAATTGATGCAATTGTGCCCACTTTGACAAATATTAGTACTCTTAAGGAAAGTAATTTTCCCCCTGTCCCTATTGAAATTAGTACTACTTACTTAAATAATGACAGTAATATTTTAACCCAGGTTGTTACTAGAAAAAAACCAAACAAGCTACTAAAGAGGATATTTTATCAGATAGTCAAATGTTCTCTGACATCAAGTTAGATTTTCCTTCAACTGACCTCTCGCAGGCTCAGAGGGCAAATCAAAGCCTTCCGTACTGTTTCGATGCTTTTAAAGATAAAAAAAAGATCGTCAAAAGTTTTATATGCAAAATAATGTGTTGATAAGAAAATATATGCCTTCCTCAACGGCATTGGATGACACACATTTGACTTTCTATCAAATTGTTTTGTCAAATTCCCTTAGAGATAAAATTATCAAACTTATCCATGACACTTTTCACTTTGGAAAAAGACACAGTCTCTTACATCTCCAGATCCTTTTTCTAGCCTCAGCTTAAGAAAGACATGACAGCCTATGTTCAATCTTGTCATAAATCCAATTGAATGGTAATAAAATGGAAACAATTGCATCATTACTCGCAAACACCTTACCGGCCCCACCTTTTACCCACCTTTTTTCAACACACAGAAGACGATGGATGAAAATAAAACATGGGCAAAAACAGCAATAAATATGTACCACCACCACCAACAACAACAACAATCACGACAATAAAACAAAAGCAGCAATAACAACAGCAATAACAAGAATAATAACCAAAAAACAGTAACATCAAAACGCCAACCATTCATGCATAAAGCAAAGTGGACCCGACACCAATATGTTGCCTATCCAACACCAACAAATTTTTGGTGGTCATATCGGGGTCAAGTTATTGCAATGTACTTTGTACTGCGTCGTTCAAATGGCACTACACTGAACCCCAGACCGACCCGTGCCAGACTCGACGTCTTTCAAACTTTTTGTCGGGCGGTTTGACTTAAGCGCTACGCTTACCAATTGTCGACACTGACCCGATATTTTAATTTTTATGTCAGCAACATGGATGAAGCAAGTTGTGCAAACTCATATTGAGCGAGACAGTGCTAGGTCTTCAGAGAAGAAGATCTGCCTCAGGCGGGTGTTTCGGCCTTTAACTTCTGACACCCTCGGGAGACTAGGCCACACTGAGGTCATGACTCCCAGTGCCCTGGCACTGCCTTTTCAATTTTTTTTTCTTGTCCTGACCTGAGCGGGATTCGAACCCATGCGCTTCACGTCCATTTATTTCTAAATAAAAATGTAAACATAAAATCAACTCCAAGAAACGGACAGGAAATGACCAATTTCCATAAAGAATGTGGAAAATAAGACGAAATATGTACATTTTTACTCATGAATGAGTCACCACCTTATAACTTTCTAAATAAAAAAAAATAGGAATAAAATAAATGAACACTATGAAACTTTCATGAAATGACCATTACCTTTTCTTGGTTAACACAAATCCTTTAAAAACAACAACATAATGTGGGAAAATAACTACCATTGAATTTCATGATTTACTTGACGTTTTCATGACGTGCCTTCTTTGAGTAACTGGTTTCCTCAGCTTTGTTGTGTCTCTCTCAATGCTACAAAAATACAATCATCTGTTACCATAAACCACGATTATTTTATAAATACAAGGCAGTTAACGACGAAACAGCAATATCAGTTCTTGATTACTTCCCCAAAATGGCCTATAAATACGCCACACCACCAGATACACCCACTCACAAGCAAGAACAGACACTTATAAGTTCAGCTTCTTTCCAAGGACAAAAGCATAATAGAACAATTCAAACAATAACATTTTGGATCGAGATTATGGAAGGTCGAGAGAGGATTAGGAATCGTTACGGATCAACTTGTAAACACTTTGCGGATATGGGCAGTGTTGCCTTTTGCAAATTACAAGCAGTAAACAGTAAATAGTAAACGGTGTAGCTTCACGTACTGCGACAGTTTGACAAATCTGGGATCCAAGATGAGTCCACGCAAGCGTGGAAACTTTCGTTGACAGCAGGAGAGAAGTAAAGACCTTCATTGCACGCCAGAGACATGTACGAATCTGTTTTTATCGTATAGCTTGCTTGTATTGCTGTCACATCGACATCAGGGCAAGAGTATGCTGTTTGAAAACCAAAGACAAATTAATTCTGCTAATAGCCTTTACAGTATCGTATGAATAGGTGCGTGTGTCTGTATGTAGGTGAGTGTCTGTGTATGTAGACTAAAACATATTCAGACCATTTATTGTTAAGATAATTACAGACAAATTATTTTGGCATCTATAACGCTCAAAATAGCTTGGCGATTAAAACAAAAATGTAAACCACAATGAAAATTCAACGTGGTGAGCATTTGCATGGCAAGTGAAGGAACTAAGCCAAAATTAAAGGTCAACTTATTGTTCTTTTCTTATGTTTTTATTCAATTTTCGTTAGTTTGTTTACTTTTTGTTTTTTGTTGTTGTTTGTTTTACTGTTGTTGTTTTTTGGTGTTTTGTTTCGTTTTGTTTGTTTTGTGTTGTTTTGTTGTTGTTGTTGTTGTTGCTGTTGTTGTTGTTGTAATTGTTGGGTTGTTGTTGTTTGTTGTTCTTGGGTTTTCTGGGGGGGGGCGTTTTTTTTTTT
>JAOYNN010104728.1:0-11663 GCA_025770095.1 Goniobranchus kuniei | reverse complement strand
TGATGCGAATGGTGGACTAAACTACATTCCATGGTGTGGGGTTGTGGCAAATGGCACTGATATGGGAATAGCGCTTTTCTGTCATTCTGACACGGAGGGAAAATTAACTACATTCAATAGATTCAGCTTTTCCCACCTCACCTCATACTTTCAATTTCAAGTTCATCGGACCAGATGACATGGAACACGTCTTGACGATTATACCTGATGTGCATGTAGATTTAGTCAGGTATGTCACTGCAGAATAACATGAGGGCGTTACCATCTATTATATCCCTCAGGTCAAATAAGGACGGGTTTGGGGTTTTGACATAATAGGCCTTATAGATGTTTTGGAATCGACATCGCCATTGTATGCTGATAGCGTTAGCAGCATGCTTCAATAATAAACGCTTAGTCTAGATCTAGTAAACCAGCAGAACACTTAGACATAGATTTAAAGGCATCGTTCTGTGTATGCCCACTTCGACATTGTACCGATGGAATAACCTACAACAATAGACATAAAAACAATCTCATCTGTCTGTCTGATAGCAATAAAGAAAACGCAGAACAGTTAGAACAACAACAAACAATAAATAATATACAAACCAACACAAAAACATCTTTAGACGAGACGAAAAGCACTGTGTTTGCTGTATGTGTGTGTGTATAGGAGGGGGAGGGGGAGCCCATCACTGATATCATTACTCAAGGGGCGCTATTCTATTTAGTACATTGCGTGTCAGTACAATTTTCGTTATACCGCCAAATTCGTTATACCGCCAAGATTGCTGATGTCCCAAAGTTGGCGATATAACAAGGTTTTACTGTAGATCTATTATCCTTTATTTTTTCTGATACATCATTTTTGTGTAAAGGACCAATTGGTAACATGAAACTTCACAGGAAATATAGGCCTGTGTTTTGAGTTTCCCTATTTTGATCATCAATCTCCCTTGAAGTATTGATATGTGTCTCTTAAAATCCATTGGTCAAAGTTGTCAAGGTTGTCATGACTGCCTGTTTGCAAACGGATCTGTGCCCTTAAAATCCATTGGTCAAAGTTGTTAAGGTTGTCATGACTGCCTTTTTGAAAAGGGATCTATGTCCCTAAAATCCATTGGTCAAAGTTGTCATGGTTGTCGTGACTGCCTTTATGAAAAGTATGTGTCTCTAAAGTCCATTGGTCAAAGTTGTCACGGTTGTCATGACTTCTTTTTTGAAAAGGGATCTGTGTCCCTAAAATCCATTGGTCAGAGTTGTCAAGGTTGCCATGACTGCCTTTTTGAAAAGGGAGCTGTGTCCCAAAATCCATTAGTCAAAGTTGTCAAGGTTGTCATAAATGCCTTTTTGAAAAGGGATCTGTGTCCCTAAAATTCATTGGTCAAAGTTGTCATGGTTGTTATGTTTGCCTTTGTGAAAGTGAGAGGCTTTTTACCTACACAAGTACACAAAAAGGCTATTTTGTTGTCACTTCCCCCTCTCATATTGGTTGTTGTTTGATCATGTCATCATCTGCTGTTGTCATCAAATCTTTGTCATCAAATTCCTTTTAGGATCATTGTGCAATATTCTGATTTTGTTACCATGTTCATTGGGATCTGTTTTGGGTATGAACAGCGTATCAAATTTGATACCTTGGTTAGAATGTACACTGTTCATATTACTGTCTGTCCAATGTAACTGCAACTCACATTTTGATATGAGTTAACACTGAGTTATTTATAACAAACATGATATAGTTAACAGACTTGCACAGAGGCTTCTTTACACTTTTCAATAACACTACCTTGTAACCATACTCAGGCTCAAAGGCTTTCAGACCCTCAGGTTTTACCTAGTGTAGTCAAGAACTTTTGTAATTGAACGATCAGGAGCTACTAGCATAAATTTAGATTAAAGCACAGTTGGAGATCATAAATAAGTAGTCCTTTCAAGACTTGAGCTTTCACAGGTTTCTATAGCATGAAGTGGGCAGTGACAGACTTTATCCAGCACTCTCTGAATAGGATGCTAGTCTACTGCAAAGTAACTTTCCAGCCAAAGTGTAATCACCTGGGTTGAGTGAAGCAACAGGGGTAAGTTTTCTTGTTTAAGGAAAACCTCTATGTGTGTCCTTGGTGAGAATCGACCCTGCTACCTGTTGGTTTGCCGGCCACGCTCTACCACTGAGCTACAGGGACCTTACTCACAAATATCAGGAGATTAAAAAGAAAAAACAGAAATGTTGCAAATCGTCTACAGTGTGGCAGTCTATCCTCTTCATAATGTCATATCTGGGACTATTGAGATTTTTTTCAAATATTGGATGACATTCTTCCAGTCTTATTTTCCATTGTACCTTTCATCTTTTCAGGGAACTAGTTGTAGAAGTTTGAACGTGACAGAGAAAAAAAATTCTTTTCATGTCAAAAGCAACCAAAAAAAAAACAAACAACACAAAGTAAAACCCAAAGAAAATGAAAACAAATAAACAAATGAAAAAATTGAAAAACTTGGGGCCAAAATCTTTTTTCTTGAACACCGTATCAGCCATTTTTCTTTGCTCTCAACTATCTACGGGAAGTTGATTTAGATACATTTAAAAATACTTCAAAATTGGATCTCTTTTCCATATTATATTGTGTATGCTGAGTTTTCTTACAAACCTATGGTAATGATTTACTACTAAGTATTGTGATTGGGCTGTAGTACTGCAAAGCAGGGTAAGACCAATAAAAGGATGAGTTAATGATGTAAAGATGATACAGCAGTATTTTGAACAACTTTGAAAATGCTTTTCTGTCAACCACCTTAGACATAGAGAAGAAAAAAAAACTAAGTAGTGTCAACGAAACATGGGCAGTGACTAATACTCACTCTTACTGAGCCAGTCAGTACAGTGCAGGGCATATATATCGACATCATGCTTCTATTGGCATGGGGTCAAACTCCTGTGTTGTTTTGTTGTTTTTGTTTTGTTTTTTGTTTTTTTTTGGGGGGAGGGGGGTCGGTGCTATATAACATAAGTAAATAAAGATCTCATATATCAACATATATTTTAGTAGAAGATGGTTATATCGATCAATCAATATCGACAATGATCGTTCTTGAATTGGCCAGCAATATCCCATTGTGAAGAAAAGTTTCAACAAATGAAAATGGGAAATTATTGACCTTTCGTATCCTGTGAATAAGACGAATGAGAGCCTATGAAAATGTGAGATTATTGACCACAAAGTGATTCCTGGCATTCAAAAACAGACCGCAGTCAATGACTTTTTCAAGTCAAATTAAGGGCCAAGTAAGTCTCAAACTTCAAATCGGTCCTTATAAAGACCATCAAGTGATCTAGATTGACTTGCTGTTTGTTTCGCTTTCATTTTTTTGGTTGGTCTGATATATCAACAACGCTTAAATCGATATTTTCCTGCGGTCTCGACCATGTCGATATATCCTCGACTGTATTTTATTATGAAGAGTAAGAAGTACTGTCTTTTTCACAGATTCAGTTTTAAGCTATTATTCAATAATCATAGTGAAAGATTGACGGCTCAATAATTGGCTTTTCTTCTTCTGATGCATCTGTATAGTGTTAGAGTCTTCCAGGCCTCACAGTGCTTTATAAGTTCATTCCAAAGTATAAACTTGCCTATGTGCATGACTGTTCTTATGTAATATACATATTAAACTAATTTATACATTTTATTGAATGAAATGCTAGTGTACTATTTAAAATATGATTTTTTGATATTTTCTATGTCCTTGTTTGTTATATATTGGACATCTGCCTTGATTTCATTGTTGCAGGAGGGTTGTAGATATACAGTTTTAGTTTTGTTGTTGTGATCTGATCTGAAGGGTTTCATTTTAACTGGGAACTGCGCATCTTAACATATGACATCATCAATGCTTTTTTTTTTTTTTTAACTTTTTAAAAATATTTCCAACTCAACTAAGAAAAAAATAAAATTAGAGTGTAACCATCCTTCTAGTCATATTTGTATTCTAAACATTCCGTCATCATTTTTATCCTTGATGTAATGAATGCCTTGGAGGAAAGGAATTTTGCATCCATGCTGTAGTCTGCAAATTATATTATAATTGGATGGTAGAATGATAGCCAGAACAGTATGTTAGGAGTATCTGAATTGAATAGGAAAGAGTGTTCTGAAATCCAAAATCTTTTCTTCCTGAAGGTAAATTTCCTTCTTCAAAACAACTCATAAAGAGTCAACCTTTCTTGTTTTCAAGGACACATCATAGAAAAAAAAAGTTCTGAACAGCAAAACAGGAAAAAAAGTGGCTATTGTCCGGTACCTCACTTAATAGGCCATTGAAAAATTTGATCTAAAAATGGTGTTTCACTCACTTTTGCATCAAAAGTTTGGACAATTGTAAAACATTTTTCATTTCTGGATAATTCTTGGTAGGTTATTTAGTATTGTATCCCACACGTTGGTGAAATTAATTTAGATCTAGATTTCTAGATCCCCCTATGGTACTATGCACCAGACAATAGCTTTTTGGATATTTACCGGAGGCGGTGGAAAAAGATTTTAAGGTGCCAGACAATAGCTTCTTGGATATTTACTGGAGAGGCTGTGGAAATAGATTTTAAGATGCCAGACAATAGCTAATTTATCTATTTGTTGGTGAGGGGCCGGACAATAGCACTGCCTTTACAATTAGCAAAATAGAGACTACTTCTTTAATAAAGTTGCAACCAAATAAATGAGAAGCTGAGAAAACAGGCACTCACGCAAATAGGCATTTAGATGAAACTGCATACTTTTCATTTTTCCCCTCCTCAAAATGTCCCTTTCTGAGCTATGATTATAAGAGACGATCTCCTTAATTTCTGTCCTGTTTCCCTGAAGCTGAGTTTCCTAAGTGACTTGTCAAGTTCATCTTGGTTTTGAAGCTTTCTCGATAAGTTATTTGGTAATTTATTCATTTTTGCTTTTATATCAACACATGTAAAATTGTACGTATAACTGTATGGAGACTTTGTATTGTTGCATGCATTCTTCCTCTATTGGCTTTCTTTTGCTTGGTTGAAAAGACAACAGCACAAGAGACACTAGTATGATCTTCATGAATGGTATTGTGTGAGTGGTAATAATAGATAATATTAGTAGGTTGATGATGGGACCCTGGATTGGTTTCAGAATTGCAGGTCATTCCATGGAAATCAGCTGGTAGACTACACTTTGTACAGTTAAAAACTGAAAACTGAACAGAAAAACAGCAATCAGATACCAATAATAGAAGGCCAAAATTGTGTATGTTGTGGTAGTGTGGCTGTGGGGTCAAGGCTTTTGACCTGTAACAGTGAGATTCATAATTTGAAACCAGGCTGCGCCATGGTACTGTTTAGTCCTTTGGGAAGGCTATTTGCATACATTTCCTCACCCTTCTCAGGCGTTATTAATTGAGTACCTGACCATAGGCAGAAGAAGATCTTGTCAGTATGCCATAATAAGTGTGCCTGTAAAAAGACTACTTCTACATATACTCCACAAAGAGTTGAGAAGGTATTTGGTTGGGAAAGGCCTGTTGGGAACACTTTTACTGTACTTTGAGCACATTTAGTGGATTTGGCGTTATATAATTCAATTCAATTCAATATAACTTTATTGTCCAAATTGGCACATCTTTTTCGCATCGGCATATCATAATAAAAAATGATTGAAATTTTAAAAGCATGTTCTAAAATTAGTGTTAGGAATAGGGTAACTTAAGAAATTTATATATAAGTGTATATCGTCGCCGTCACGGAAAACTGTACTATGACAAAATTTTCCAAAAAAATTTTATTAGCTATAAGGCACATGTTTTCCCTTGCAGATCTAACTAGCTTGGTTTCAGAAAGTTATCTTTCATCGATTATTAGATATGATAATTTTTCAAAATGCAGTATGTTGGTGCTTAAGAAAATCGTCACGGTAAAGTGTAATAAGTCGACATACTATTTTCCACCCGCCTCAATGTCAGGAAGTAAGTCGACATACGATTGTTTTCCGTGAGGCTAGAATGCTTGATTAAAGCCGTTCAGCACTCTCCAGTAGTGACATAGTGCAATTTGTTACTAGGATTGAACTAGTGCTGACTGATTTGTTTTCACTTTTTATCACTCTCTTCATTAATTTTCATTTTGCAGTGTTCTGACTAGAAGTACATTATAGAGTAGCAGTTTTGTTTCCACTATATTTACGCAAGGATAGGTACCTTCTTGGATCTTTATTAAGATGTGCTTTTCTATCAAGGTGTGGCTACTCACTCTTAGGAGGGAAGATTATTGGCTTGTGGAAAAGAATGGAATTTAAGAGGATTGAACGAAAAACTGAAAGATAAAAGAAGTATTGAATCAAAAATTCAAGTAATCGATTTATCCCTTCTTTCGGCATGCAAGATAATCTATCCAATATCCAAGGCATGGGCTGTATTACATTGAATTTATCAAATCTGATCGATACTTCATATGGTTCAAGTTCCAAGCACAAAAAAGCACAAAATAACCAATACACATATACATACATCACACAAACATGCAATAGTTAGCCAAGGCCACTATCTCCAATTCTGAATTGATTCAGATAAAGTGTTACAGTGTCCGCCTGTTATTGTATTGACATGTCATTAATATCGGGAATTGTTTCAGTGTCAAGAGAAATGTTTTTCCTACTTGAGCAAATCAGCCAAATGAGACGTGAAGCGTCTGCTGAAGACCAGGCTATTGATTTAGATACTTCATGCTACTATTCCTGAGAATTAAAGCTAGAACTCAAAGGATGTGATCTGAATGGTTCAGATGCAGATTGGGATACCAGAGCTGAACGTTTTAAAGAAAAGTGATGTGACGAGGGTGATGTTCTTGGTTGTCCATCACGAGGTATATGAAATGTGCATCAGCACGTCAGCTACCAATGTCTCAAAGTAATTCAGACAAACCTATAGCTCAATGATCAGAGTCATCTGTTTGAGTTTCTTTTAAGAGTCTGAAATCCACCCACAACAACCTCAGCCATCAGCGGGATCCATTTCAGAGTCATCAACTTCCCTAAACAACATGAGCCATCCGCTGCATCCATTCTAGAGCCATCAATTCCCCCTACTACAACCTGAGTCATTTGCCACATCCATTTTAGAGCCATCAACACCCTACAACAACTCGAGTCATCTGCTGCATCCATTCTAGATCCATCAACCCCCCTAAAAATCAACTGAGGCATCTGTTGATCTGTTGCGTTCACTCTAGGGCCATCAACTCCCCCTACTACAACCTGAGTCATCTGCTGCATCCATTTTAGAGCCATCAACACCCTACAATAACCTGAGTCATCTGCTGCATCCATTCTAGAAACATCAACATCATACAACAACCAGAGTCATCTGCTGCATCCATTCTGGAGCCATCAACCCCCCTAAAACCACCTGAGGCATCTGGTGCATTCATTCTACAGCTATCAACTCCCCTACAACAAACTGAGTCATCTGCTGCATCCATTCTGAAGCCATCAATCCTTTACAACAACTTGAATTATCTGCTGAGTTCATTCTACAACCATCAACTCCCCACAGCAACATGAGTCATCTGCTGCATCCATTCTAGAGCCACCAACTTCCCTACAACAACATGAGTCATCTGCTGCATCCATTCTAGAGCCATTAACCCTGCTATAACAACCTGAGTCATCTGCTGAATCCATTCTAGAGCCATCAGCTTCCCCACAGCAGCCTGAAGCATCTGCTACATCCATTCTAGAACTATCAGCCCCTCTACAACAACCTGACTCATCTGCTGAATCCATTCTAGAGCCATCAGCTCCCCCACAGCAGCTTGAAGCATCTGCTACATCCATTATAGAACCATCAGCTCCCCCACAGCAGCCTGAAGCATCTGCTACATCCATTCTAGAACCATCAGCTCCCCCACAGCAGCCTGAAGCATCTGCTGCATCCATTCTAGAACCACATGGTCCCCCACAGCAGCATGAGTCATCTGCTGCATCCTTTATAGAACCACATGGTCCCCCATAGCAGCATGAGTCAGCATGAGTCATCTGCTGCATCCTTTATAGAGCCATCAACTTCCCTACAACAATATGAGTTATCTGTTGCATCCATTCTTAAGCCATCAGCTCTCCCACAGCAACCTGAGCTATCTGCTAAATCCATTCTAGAGCCATCAGCTCCTCCACAGCAACCTGAGCCATCTGCTAAATCCATTCTAGAGCCATCATCTCCCTGACAGCAAACCGAGTCATCTGCTGCATCCATTCCAGAACCACCAACTCTCCTACAACAACCTGAGTCATCTGCTGCATCCATTCTAGAACCATCAACATCCCCACAATAACTTGAGTCATCCCCTACATTCATCAGCTCCCCTGCAGCCTGTGTCATCTGTTGGATCCATTTTAGAGCTATGTATTCCCTTACAACAACTTGAGTCATCAGCTGGATCTGTTTTTGGGACATCAACTCCCCTATAACAACTTGAGTCATCTGCCGGATACATTTTACAGCTGTCAACTCTCTTACAACAGCCTGGGTCATCTGCTGGATCCTTTTTAGAGCCATCAAACCCGCACAACAACTTGACTCATCTGCTGGATCCATTTTAGTGACATCAACTTCCCTAAAATAACTTGAGTCATCTACTGGATCTATTCTAGAGCCATCAGTTCTCCCAAAGCAATCCTAGTCTTATCCTGGATCCATTCTAGAGCCATCTGTTCCATTAAAGCAACCTTAGTATTGTGCTGGGTACATTCTAGAGCCATCTGTTCCATTAAAGCAACCTTAGTATTGTGCTGGGTCCATTTTAGAGCCATCGGTTCCCCAAAGCAAACACTGTCTTCTGCTGGATCCATTTAGAGCTATCAACTCCCTTAAAGGAACCTTTGTCTTCTGCTGGATTCAGTCTAGTGCCATCTGTACCACTAAAGCAACCTTAGTCTTCTGCTGGATCCATTTAGAGCTATCAACTCTCTTAAAGCAACCCTAGTCTTCTGTTGGATCCATTTAGAGCTATTAACTCCCTTAAAGCAACCCTGGTCTTCTGCTGGATCCATTTAGAGCTATCAACTCCCTTAAAGCTACCCTAGTCTTCTGGTGGATCCATTTAGAGCTATCAACTCCCTTAAAGCAACCCTAGTCTTCTGCTAGACCACTTAGAGCTATCAACTCCCTTAAAGCAACCATAGTCTTCTGCTGGATCCATTTAGAGCTATCAACTCCCTTAAAGCTACCCTAGTCTTCTGCTGGATCCATTTTAGTGCCATCATCTCACCTAAGACAACCTGGGCCACTCGTTGCATCCATTCCAGATCCATTAACTCACCTACAACAAATTGGGTCACCCGCTATTTCTTTAAACAACCAAAGCAACCGGCAGTATCAAATCTAGAGCTATCAATTCAATTGTAATAACCATAATCATCTGCTGGAACCATTTTAGAGCCATCAACTCCTGCACAAAAACTTGTGTCATCTGCTAGATCCATTTTAGAGCCATCAGCTCCCTTAAATAGCTCGAGTCATATGCTGGATCCATTCTAGAGCCATCACTTCCCGTAAAGCAACCCTAGTCTTATGCTGGATCTATTCTAGACCCATCTGTTCCTCTAATGTAACTGTTGTCTCTGTTGGGTCTGTTTTAGAGCACTCTGTTCCCATAAAGCAACCCTAGTCTTCTGGTGGATCCATTCTAGTGCCATTTGTACCCATAAAGCAACCCTAGTCTTCTGCTGGATCCATGTAGAGCCATCATCTCACCTAAAACAATCCGGGCCACCTGTTGCTTCCATTCCAGAGCCATCAACTCACCTACAACAAATTGGGTCACCCGCCACATCTAATTTAGAGCTGTCAACTCACCTACAACAACCAAGGCCACCCATCTATTCTACGTTCAACTCACTTACAATAACCGGAGTCATCTGCTGCATCCATTTTAGACTAGAGCTATTAACTCTACTTCAACATTGTTGCCATGTGCTGCATCCATTCTAGATCAATCATCTCACTTATGTGAATCTGGAGAATCTGGTACATCCATTCTTGAGCCATGAACTCAAATACAACAACCTAAGCCATCCGCTGCATCCATTCTAGTGTCATGAACTCACCAACAACATACTGGTCCACCTGCTGCATTCATTCTAGAGCCACCATTTCAACAACAATCTGAGCCATTCTCTGCATCCATTCCATATCCATCATCTCACCTTTTACAAACTGGGGAATGTGCTGCATCATTTCTAGTGCCATCAACTCACCTACAATAATCTGGCAATCCGCTCCATCCATTTTAGTTCCATGAACGCACCTACAAGAACCTTGAGTGGTCGCCCATTGAGTCAAAAAATCGACACTGGCAACATTAAATCCAAACGTTGAAAAGGGGAAAAGAAAAGCCCAATGCCAGAAGCATCACTTACAGACGATGTGCAATACAGAATAGGAGCACACAACATTAGCTAAACAAACATACAAACAAGAGAGCAGATATAGTACGTCCTGATGGTGCTGATAAACGGCATCAAAAAGGTATCTAATAGTGAAAGACATCGATGACATTTAATTTGGGAAGCATTAGAGAAGATTGGATTTCGTCTGTAACAATGTGCACGGAAAAGAACAAAAGTTCATGAAAACACGTTCACTTAATCCGAAGAAGTCATCAAGACAATTTCTATAATTTAATCTGACATAGTACATTCAGGACACAGTAAGCTTATAGTAATGATCTCTAACTTTCTCAAATCCGACACAGAAAAATGCAGTATGTCGACATAAGACCCGTGCACACAAAAATTCTAAAGTATTATATCGACATACAACAGTTTTCCATGACGGTCAGCCAGAGCGATAGGGTATCATGTCGACATACTACAGTTTTCCTTGACGAAATATGATCCAAAATGTATTATCTTAGATAATTCATTAACTAAAGACAACACAAATAAAAAGCCTATACAAGCATAACATGGGTGTCAATTAAACAAGTTTGGACAAGTTTCACTTGTTTACGGGGTACACTCGCAAAATGGTGCAGATTTTTGCTTCTCCAGAAAACTTGTGATTTTGACATAATAGTTTTCCGTGACGGTGACGATTTAAGGCTACCACTTTAGTTTATAAATGTCTTGAGGGCATAGCCCCTCAATATTTACAAAATTTACTGCGACCTTACAATCCTTAGATCATCCTCTGATAGTACCCTCCTCTTTATTCCAAAAGTCAAGCAGAATGCTGGCATACGGACTTTCGCATACTTTGGCCCACACATGTGGAATTCATTGCCGCAGAGAGTTACAGAGTCAAGCTCATTACCACTTTTTAAGATGCAGTTGAAAACCCATCTGTTCTGCGGCAGTACATTTTTTAAGGTGTAGCTGTCATTTTTGAACTCAAGCTTTTAGTATTTTAACAATGCATGCAATGTTTTATTTAAATGAGTGAGCAAGAAGCGCTGCGGTGATGCTCTGGCTGTATGAGTGTTTGTGTATATGGGTGAGTATGTGTGTGTGTGTTGGTCGCGTTTCGTGCATTTTTACTTTGTAGCCCTTTTAGCCTAAGAAGCGCCTAGAGTTCTAACTGTGAGGGATGTGCGCGCTGTATAAATGTACACTATTATTATTATTATTATTATTATTATTATTATTATTATTATTATTATTATTATTATTATT
>JAOYNN010104617.1:0-11665 GCA_025770095.1 Goniobranchus kuniei | reverse complement strand
AACTCATTTAGTAATGAATTTTTATGTTTTACATGTCAGTTGTTCTGTAAGAGTTATCTCCCTGCCCTTGGAGTGACAGGGTTAGAGTGCTGTGGAAGGGCAATGGGTTAAGCCCATTTTTGGGGGGATGTTAAAAAATTTATATTTAAGACATTTTAAAGTTTGAACAAGCTAAAAAATAAAAACATTAACGATTCTAGACAAGATCAATCAATTTGGCACTTTTTCATATTTTATACAATTCATAAAAAATGAACAATTTATGATAGAAACATGTTTTTAATATCAATAATTTTTAGCAAATTCTGCTTAAACACACTAAAGTAATACCTATTAATAATAAACACATAATATACAAAAGAAATAGGCTGGAATGTAACCCAGTTACATTTGGAGGCAGGATGGAATAATTCCACCAACAGGAGGGATAAGCAGAAGAAATAGAAAACATTATTCTCCGGTTCATTTTTGAACAAATATAAATATTAATTAATACTCACATATTATAAAAATTCTTCTACTATCCTTACAACTTTTATATAGCCATGCATGCCACAAGCTCCATAAACACCATGTTCTACTTCGTCTCCTCTGTCACCAAATTCAATATGCTCTCCCCTAAAATAATTTATGAACTCTCCTTCATCAATACGTTCAACCCTCTCTCCTGAGATATATGAATCTACTTTAAGGTCTGCCAAGATTTCTTCAGGTGTGCCTCTACAGACCTTACCTTCTCCATTGATGTTGACATCATCCATCTAATCTCTCATATCACCTGAAACAATGTCCTCTTCTTTCCAAACTTTAGATATCCCTTCATACATGTACTGCATTCCCTGCAATATCAACTGACACAACGGAAGACATTTGTAATCCCAATCATTGGTTCTTTCTCCTCTCTCAAATGATCCATACAATAATAAAACATTTCCTAACCTAACTCAGGCTTGGCCCGACTATATTTCTCCTTCTAAGACAAAGGATTCTGCTGATTACAGCAGGAAACAGTGGTCTCAAGGTTGTTTCAATAGCAAGAGGAAAGTCACAATTATAATTTAAGAGCCAGATAGGCACATACGATGAAGAGAGGATTTTCATCTACAGCTATAATGTGCATTCAAGGACAATTCATAGTTCAAAAACCTTACTACAGACATAGGCAGAAAAGTCCATTGAAACATTCATCATCTTTCTGCTAAAAAAAACTTTCAACCTCAGGTAGACGCAACGCCTGAAAATCGGAGGGTTATTGTTGTTTTTTTTACTGTAGACCATATGGTGTTATATGTCATTGAAGATTAGGAAACAGACTTTTGGACTTTTTTCACATTATATTAACATGACTGTGGTTAATTTCTGATGCCACAATACCAGGCTATTGTAACACTCTTTGGAAGCAAACATCAAGGTGCAAAGGTGAAGTAATGATGAATTTCAATTTCTGATGAAAGGAATGAATCTGATTATTGATCATATCACCATAATTGAAATGCTCACATCTCACTTATTAAATTTACCTCTCCCTGCTAGCATCCCAATTTGGACTGAAATAATTGGAAAAATCATTCACATGCATCAGTCTTTTTCCCAAACATTCAGGTCACTTTCACTCCCAGCTACATACATACAACTAAATTCATTAAACTGGCCTGACAGGTTTTTGAACATTCCAGATTTTTTTTTACATGAAATAAACATACCCCTAAAAAAAATGTTTATAAATGATATTCTAACTTGTATAAAGCATTGAAATCTTTGTCAATCCTGAAGAGATTGATACAATCATGACTGGGATCTTTCTGTATAAATATGTCAAATTGTGCATCCAGTTATTTTATTATGTACAAAACAAAAGGCAACAAGTCTGGATTGGTTACAATCATCAATAACAATAATAGTGTACGTTGTCAAAGAAATGAAAAAAAGAAACCAAAAGAACTCAATACAGGCTGCCAGACACACGTGTGACAAGACGTACTGCCTGATTTCCATACAAACGTGGCTGATGGCTGTATACTCCTCAACAGAGTCAAAGTTGCAGTTCCTGGAAAACATGCACAGTATTTATCACCACTGTCTATTCACCAAATTTTATGTATTATGCACTATTTTTAAAAAAAAAAAATATATATATAAGAATGCTTACTTTGTTTTTGTCTGTGTATTTGTCTATTTTTTAATTTCTTTATTTTTTATTTTTTATTAATTTCCTTTTTTTTAATGTTTATGCTATATCTTAACTTTTGGTTTTACAAAATCCCATACAGTTCGACTGACTGACTCATATGATTCATACCCAACCTTGACTCTTTATGTAGCTTTCAATGAGCCTATCTCTATATTGAACCATAGTATCTTCATAGTATCTTCAGTGCCCCTTCTATCCTAAGGACAGTATCTCCATGAGAAGAAATCTCTGGAGTATTAAAAAACCTAAAAGGAAAGCATATGGTTCTACATACGTTCACAAAATGGGTCAATATGAGACATGCAAAACAATTGTTGTGCTCCAAAAATCTGAGAAAAAACAAAACAAAACAAAAAACAAAACAAAACCCCAACAATCATAGCCAATAAAGGCATCTTTACATTATTAATACAATATATGTTTGTGGAATCCAAGAGGACATGCTTTGGAAACTTCATATACCTTCTTCAATTTGGAAGTCTAAAAAGAAAGTATAGCAGGTCCCCAGAATTCGACACCTTAAACTCAGCACTTAAGTTTGGGTCATCACGGATGCAGGCCTCCACCTTGTCAACTAGAAATTGGGTAGCTTTGTTGGATAAGTTTCTATCCAGACCAAATTGTTCCTGTATGTGTAACATAAAAAAAATCAACCACATAATTTGACTCCTATCTTATGACAGCATTTACAGTAAAGTAAAGCAAAGATGGCATTTATATAGCGCACGTTCCATGACGTAGTCATGCTCACAGCGCTTTACAATGACATTTTACACCCCTGACCAACAGCAATGCAGAATATTTAGCATGAGACTTGCAGCCTGTTAGGCACGACTACATTTTTTAAAACAGAGACAGCACTGTCTTAACAGCCCGATACTCATTCACCTGCTTGTACTGATCATGGTGAATGCCTCTTGACTCTCGACTCAACTCAAGATGTGATCACATTAGCCAACGACACCATCATTTGGACTTGAAAATCTACGTTTACTTTCAGTTGTGAGAAAACTTGGATTGGGGAAATATTCCAGGGGGCGGGGTGGGGTGGGGGAAAGGAAAGTATTTCAAACTTAGGCAAAGATAGTCTTAAATATAAACACTTTAATTGTAGCACAATTGTGATGCATAGATTGCTTGATATGATTAAATTGTTTATCCAAAAATACCTTTTATTGTGAGTAGTATCACATACCTTGAGCCTCATGGCTTTTTCAACGTTGTGCATGTCCGGCATTGTGACTCTTTTGCCTATCTGGTTTTCCACTTCACCAGCAGATCTTTTTCCAGGCATTAAAAGTTGACACAGCTTTCCATAAGTCACTTGCTCTGTTTGGTTTAGAGTTCGATTTTGTACATAGCATGAATTTAGATGTGGACCTGATAAAGAATAAAATGACATTAAAAAAAAGAATTTGATCTAATTACTATGTTTGAGAACACACACAAACCTACAGACATGTGGGCAAAGTGTCAAGAGACAGCCCCTGCAGTTGTTCAATAGCAAACCTTAATCATTCTAGAAGCAAAGAACCTGCTGAATCCAATATGGTTTACAATAATGTTTGTTTAGAATATCATGGGCTCTATGTGGAATTACAGACATCTATAAGCATCCTAAACTCTGCAGTTTGAAACAGTTGTTATCAAGCATTTTCAACCAGCACAGACTTACAAATATACATAAACCAATGTACACCATTATACAAATAGCAACGTCATTCTTAGACTATCGTCCTCAACTTTACACTAATTCACCTGTCAATTTTTGAGAGCCCATATTAAGTAAATATCACAAATGATGAACCGAAATGACCCAATTGCTGTATTTTAAACTTTCAATGGCCTGTCAATTAAACACAGAATGGTTTTGCCCACTAACACACCTTGCAATTCCCAGTACTAAACTTATTGCTATGAAAAAATATCAGAACTCAGTTTAAACACTAATTCAGACATAGATTTGCCTATGAGGAAAGCTTGTACAGTGGTCTCCACTTAACCTCCACATCCTCGGGAGAGGGAGAAATGTGGATGTTAGCTGGATGTGGATGTAAGACGGAGGGCAAGGGAGTGGCCTATTTACCTATGACATTGTATGTAGCTCAATGGTAGAATGCACAATTCTAAAGAAAAGGCATGGCCAATGTCATTGTGAGCTGTGAGCAGATTAAGTACTGTTTGGCTACCTGTCAATTATTGTCCAGGCCAATAAGCTTTGGTTATGACAATGCGCAGTGAAATGAACAAGCAATATCATGCACTGGTGGGCAAGCCGGGCCGGGCCGGTGTCAAAATCTTGCCTTCCTTTGTTTGGACGGTGCACTGGCACCATTTCTTCACATTGACTAGTGCTTGTAAACTTATAGACTAATTAATCACTGGTCAGATGGTTAGCATTATGCATTCCCCTTATTCGGCATGTCTGAAATGGGTAGGGAGGTCTTGACTGGTGTCATCACTTACGTGGTGTCTGTATGAATGGTTTATGTGTGAGATGGTAACAAGCATTTTCTTTTGTTATGTTGTTGACGACGAGGTGACATTACGCACTCCCCTTTGTTGGCAGGTCTGAAATGTACAGGCTATCGATCCTTTGTTTGTTTTTTTGTTTATTTTGTTGTGGTTCAGGAGGGAAAATATAATTCAATGTTCTCCCAAACTGTGGATGTTAGAGGAAGAAATGGGGAAAATGTGGATGTCTGAGGGTTAATTTTTATAGAAAAAATTCCATATCCTGGAGAAATGTGGATGTTAGGCAGATGTGGATGTTAAGTGGAGACCACTGTAATTTCCCAATTTCCAATAACTTGACTGCATTTCAAGAAGTATTGAATTAGCCAGAGCAAGATCTCACCTCTTGTTATTCCATTTTCCATATTTTAATTCTGCTTAGAAAAAACAGAAAAAAGAGAACAAAAGAAAAAAAATGTAGATGCATGATAAAGAAAAAAATCGAATAATGGATGGTCAGTTACTTTGTAATCCTTTATTTGGCAGGAGGCTTCAAAGTTGAAAAACACATCTACCAATCAGCAGGGTATTTTCAACCAAAAAAAAGGGATTCCAGTGTTTAAGTCTTTCATAAAACTTGGAAGATTTACTTCTGGAGTAAGGCATGCCTGGTAATCAATGGTTAAAAGCAACCCAAATAAAGAGGTACTAACCATCTGAGATAGCTGAGGGATACTACAACTTTACATAGAGGTCAAATGACAAGTGATGTAAACCAAGTTCAGAAGAAAAATTTTTACAATATTATATTTCACTGTCTTGGTCTGGTTCATGACCACACGACCATGTTTTATGTTTTTAAGCAAAATACTTCATCTTACTTACACCACTTCAAAGATCTTGTCAAACTGCAAGTATGATGAGCATAACAAGTTGTTGCACTGTATGCATGCCCCCTGTCCAATCCAATCCATCAAAAACTGCAGCTTCAGAAGTGAAGATGAACGCAACTTGGTGTATCAGTGGCGGAAAAGAGAAACTTGCAATCTCTATTCTAATCTAGAATGAGTTAGCTACCATGATATTCTGGGAATGCTCTGTATCTTTTTTTGCATGGATGTCATCAGACAGTAGGTTCCACAAGTGTATAACGCTGGTAAAGAATTAGGCCTTGTGTGAGTTGGTTCATGAGTACAGTAAGGCATAGCGTTTGTATTTCCTCCGGGACTCACAGGGTCTTCCTTTGTGAAATATTTGCAATTTGTTTTCTTCTTTGCTCCCTCAGGGATGTCCAGTTTAAGGTGTCCATCATTTTTGTGACACCGCTTTTTCTATTGCAGTTGTTGTTGACAAACTGGAATGCTCTTCCTTAAACTTCCTCAAGCTTGTCAATAGAGCATTGCTTTTCAGGGTCCTAGCACAACTGCCATTCTCTAAAGTGGGTCGAACAAGTTTTATAACGCTTCGCTTTTACTTTCTTTTGGCATGATGACAAATTCCTTTTCAGAAAGAGAACTGTAAAAGGACAATATCCACAATGAGGAAGAAATGGTGCATAGCCTGTAGGTCTGCAGTAGTGGTAGAATATGTCGCGGGCATGATAGAACAAAGGTGTACTTCCTTTGAGCTAAGTAATCCCCCTGTACCTAGGATATATGGTAAATAAAAGTTAAGTCGATATGGGTTAAACCAAGATTATGAGTTGAGTTTAAAGATTCGGCGTATCAAAGAGTTAACTCTTTTTCGACATGCAACAGATGCATATCATATGTCTGTTCCTGGACAAAATTGGCTAAAGGAAGATGTCCAACAGCTAGTTTAATGAATGATATGCCAAAACACTTGCCAAAAGTTAAAACTTTAATTTTTATTGTTTTCAGTGCTACTTCATACTTATATTGATAACAAATTTAGCATGATAAAGAAGGAATAAAAAAAATTCACTGTTACACTAAACTGCGCAGAAAGCCCAGGCACTGTCAAGATGGCCTGGTCTGTCTTGTTTCGGCAATAAATATCAAGGTTCTTTGCTGTACCGCCGAGCTTCCCTAAGATGGATTCCGTTAGCTTGTGCTGTGGCATGTGCACGAGTACCATTATAGGCTGTTTACAATAACATGCTGGTCACCTTTCTACCAATTTCTGGAGAGATAAGACTGTTTTCTATTTCTTTGTTAACACTTCATTTTACCAGTCAACCCGAGATGGATTCATCTAACCAGATGAGTTAACCTCTTTTCAATTTCACTTCAGGCAGTCATGATAACAATAATGGTGACAACAGGGAAGATGACAGTGCTGATAAATAATAATATTGTCATTAAAGCAAATATTTCAACTCAATGTTTTGATTTTCATTAATGGCAACACTGACATCACGATAAATTCTACATTCATATAATATTAAAGAGGATAATCAATCTGTATGTGTAGTTTGTCCTTCAAGTGTATAAGTGTTACAATTTCTTGTAATGGAATAGAAACTGTTTTCATACAATGTTGTTTTAAGTTTCAGACAATAACTTATTGGAGAGTGCAGCTGATGACGATATTATACTGCAGTCTATTTACGATGCTGAAGTTTTCTTTTGGGGTCAGATGTTGTACATGCCCCTAAATATCATTGATTCCATGCAATTTTGATGAACCTTTGTCAGTTGGTCCCACCACTGATAATTCTCATTTGATAGAAATGAGAAATGCCAATCAATTACCTTTTCCAGATCCTAACACCATCAGCAAATCTGTGCCAATAGATTTGAACACCATAACTGATATAAACAAATAAAGAAGTGTGTGATAAAATTGCTATCATCCCCGCTTGTCTAGAATCTGATGTTAATGCTCCTTTAATACCTTCACAGCAGAGAAATAGAAAAGATATCTTTTGATTTCTACCAGGCATTAGGGGATTTAAACAAAACACTGTGAATACTTAGTCGTACTTGTTTCATCTTCTTGAAAATCAAATAACTAACTCATGGGTGTCTCAAGATGGGACAGTAGTGTCTTGCAGACCATGACAACAATAAATTGCATGTACAAATGCTTTTTGGATGCCCTTGCAATAATTGACAAATCTGTAAGAACAGCTTTGAAAAATTATCACCCAAAAGTTTCCAACTTCAGACAATGGAGGAAAAATACCAAACACAGGGAAATAATAAAAAGGACGGAAGAATTTGTGTCAATCAAGTCCTTTTAAAGGACAGAATCCCACTATTGCCAGATGGAAACAAGAAGAAACAATCGTGGTCAGGAGTTTAATTTAGAAAAAAAAATGGACAACTTGTACAGGGTGACACAAAAGAAAACGCTCTCTGTAAAGTCATTATAACTTCCTTGAAAAGGCAGCTACAGCAACAAAAATTTGACACAATCAATAATATTTATGGTCAAAATGTCTAAAAAAGTTTCCTATGTATCTATTAAAAAATGTGGAAATGATGGCAAAAAACAAAACAACCTGTTTTTAAATCGAGTCTGAGAAAATACATGTACGCGTTCAAATTCAAGAAGATCGGGTAACAATGTAAAATTCAAACAGAAACAAAGTGAAAATTTGACTTTTTGGACTTTGAAAGTGTGTAAAAACAATAACAAGGAAGTTAATAGGATGGTTAGAGAACCTATGGTTTTCTGACGAGGCACAGTTTTTGCTTGCATTAAATGTGAATTTTAAAAAATTGTGTTTACTGGGTAATCCAACCACTCATCACGCCCATGAATGCTCCCTACACTCTGACAAGTATGGCTTATAATGCTAGTGGACTCATAGGCCCTTTCTGGTGAGAGGACGAGGAAGGGAACTACCCAAAATGTGACAAAAGAGCGCTATATTTCAGGGCTAGAGAAGTTTTTGTGAACTTGACAGGTGACCAGTCAAGAAACAACGTGTATGGTTTCAACAGGACAGAGCGTAAACAATGATCAGTAGAACTCTTATTTTCTCATGAATGTATAAAACATGCCTTTATACACTTCCATGTTATTGTGTTACACACTTTCAAAGTCTAAAAAGCCGGACTTTCATTTGGTTTCTGGTTGAATTTTGCATAGTGACTCAGCCTTCTTGAATTTCAACACATATTTCAATTTGGGCCTTGATTTCAAAACGGCTCATATTTTGTTTTTCACCACTATTTCCACATTTTTAATAGAATACTTATGAAACTTTTTCAGACATTTTGGCCATAAATAACCTTGATTGTGTCTAATTTTCGTAGATGTAGCTGTCTTTTTATTGAAGTTATAAGGACTTTACAGAGACTGCTTTTTTGTTTCACCCTGTACAAAGAAAACAGACTGAAAAGGAATCCTTACAAGTATTCTAATCTACAAAAGCATCTTTAGTTATGAAGTCCATTTCAGGTTTTATAAAAGGTCAGAGGAACAGAGCCATCAATGTTTAGGGTATTACAAACTGGATGGGTGTGATTAAAGGTGCAAAGAAGCAGACCACAGAGAACACCGACTTCTCGTGGATGACACCAAGGAATTTAAATCCTTGGTGAAAGAACATTAAAGAAATCTGAGGTTGGAGCTACTATTTTTGACCTTCAAGTTGTTGTAAATACACCAGTCTAATGGAGGACTGGTAATGAAAACATATGTATGGTCAGTCCTTCTATATGGATGCAAATGTTGGACATTAAACAAAGAAACAGTAAAGAAGCTAGAAGCAGTAGAGATGTGGTTTATCAGAAGAATGATGAGGATATCATGGACAGAGAAAAGATCTAATGAATGAGTACTGAAGGACGCTAACCTTGGAAGATCATTAATCAAACCCATTGGACAGAGGCAACTACAGTTGTTGTTTGTTTCTTTGTTTTTTGACAAATTTGCTGGAAGGTTTGAAGGCAAACGCAGTAGAGGTAGACAGAGAATAACTTTTATTAAAGGTCTTACTTCGTGGGCAATACAGAATGGTATCAACAACAGCCTTAAAAGGTTAGATGAGGACAGATATGAGTGGAGGAACATGATCGCCAATGTCTGTTGCAGACAAGGCTCCTAAAGAAGAAGATTGTATTTAAATTGTGAAGTGTGTGAAGTGTGAATTTAAATTCCGAGCACAATCAATCAGTCGTTCGTACAACATCAAGACATAGAAATAAAAGCAGGGTATTTTTTGCTATACATAGGCTGGAAAGCCTAAGGGCCCGCCTAAAACCTTCATGTCCATAACGCTGCTAAACACCCTGAGAAAAATCGGCTTCCAACACGAGCGGAGTACAGCTGAGGTTGTCTAGTCCCACAAATGGCTAGCTGCAAATGAGCTAAAGGAGAACATCACCATAAGAATCACTGGCATAGACATGTCAGCCGCTTTCGACATGATAAATAGACAGACGCTCACAGATATTTTACGAGACATCGTCAATGGAGATGAACTAAGACTCATCCAATCTCTACCGAGCAATACCACCATAGATAACAGGATAGACAAAGCTGACATAAAATCCCCTTTCACGAGTAATGTTGGGATGCTTCCTGGAGATGGCCTTAGTCCCATCTTAGTCACGGTCCACCTCGAACACGCCCTGAGACGGGTCCAATCAGTAATCAGTGATTCAATGTCTGCAATTTACAAAAAAAGATACAGAGAGAAATCGTTTATGTTCAGTTTAAATTGAATTAACAGCTATTGTAAATAGCACTGTTCCCCAGTTTATCTCTAAACTAGACGTAATACAATCAGAGATAATACACGGAACCTCCTTAGATGCTATAGTATTCATACTTCAGACGTGTCTAATTTTCAACCGTATCGCAATATCTAACACTCTACATCATTTTATCCAATTATTCCACGCTGAGAAGGAACTTTAGGAGCTATTTAATTTTTTATAATTTCCTCTGAAGCATTTTCAGAGATGAAGATATAAAATAACATAGTTAATTTCCTCAGATGCATTTGCCCGATATGCAAATTATATTAATTTATTCCCTGA
The DNA here is from genome assembly GCA_025770095.1 of Goniobranchus kuniei. NCBI lineage: Eukaryota > Metazoa > Mollusca > Gastropoda > Nudibranchia > Chromodorididae > Goniobranchus > Goniobranchus kuniei. The sequence continues at coordinate 1,063 of JAOYNN010104617.1, read as the reverse complement.
AGTCCATTCCAGGATGACAATAAGACATTAAGTTAAATGTAAAAAGGCATACGTATTATTATGAGCTCCCTATTATTACAAGGAAGAATAAGGAAGATAATAACAGTTAGGATTTACCTTCTACAGTGCCATACTTGTTCAATCTATATTATTCATGATGTACTACGAGTCAAATAACCCGGTAATTAATAAATAGGAAAACCACCAGAAATTCAAGATCCTTTGGTATTCAGTGTAACTCTTGCTGTCCTGAGATGAAAGTTTGTGAAGTTAATTCGTGGATGTGTTTATCATCTAAATTTACATCGTCCCTAGAAGTTTGATGTGCCAGATGTATGTTTAATTACGCTTATCATCACCACATCCACCACTTTCATATACCATGCAGTCGTCTGTTTCTACTCTCGCCTACGACATGTACACATCTATCATCAATTACATCCTCGATATAAATCTATACGACATGGAGTGACAACTCCCTCCATAGTCTACACCAGACCAACCAGTTTCCAAATTATCATATTTCCTTTTACGACACGACGTAGATCTGCACTATTCCATCTTCAACCCGACACCGATGATATCGGCTTCATCGGAACAGAATTCATTGAAGTTGATAAAATTCAAAAATCACTCAAAAAGTTCCAACTCATGGTAAACGTCGAAAAGGATGGATTGCACATCAATTAACCGCCAGGAAACGTCATGGAAAACAACGAAAAAACTGGGAACGTTGATAAGTGATGTAGATGATGTTGAAAGACGAACACAACTATCCAACGCTGCCCTAAACAAACTGAAAGATGTTTGGATCAGACAAGATAAAATAAAAAGAAACATCAGAATCAAGCTATACCGTGCGCTAGTCAAATCAATACTAACCTAAAACATGGGCACTAACCCAGACGGAGATCAACAAACTAGATGCCTTCCACAGGAAACAATTTAGAAAGTTACTGAACATCTTTTATCCCGTCATAATTTCTAACAGGTTCCTTTATGAAAAGTGCGACGAGAACTTCTATCAGTATTTATTGTGGAAAGCCGTTGGAAACTCTTCGGG
>JAOYNN010104506.1:0-11666 GCA_025770095.1 Goniobranchus kuniei | reverse complement strand
GAGAGAGAGAGAGAGTGAGAGAGAGAGAGTGAGAGAGAGAGAGAGAGAGAGAGAGAGAGAGAGAGAGAGAGAGAGCTAGCTCGAGCTCGGAAAGTAAAAACCGAAAACAATCAGAACACTTTATAAATAAATTTAAATATCGCAGCTGTTAAGTTTATAGCAACACTAATGAATGACATACTTTTTGTTGTTGTTCTTTTATTTTTTCGTGGTTGTTTTTGTTTTGTTTCTAATGGAGATTTTTAAAAAAGACAATGGCCGACCATAAGCGGAAACTGTTTGGCATACGAGCGGTTCAAGAATCCAACATTGATTGTGTCTGGCCAATCGATGCACAGCTCACCCACTTTGCAGAGCCGACGGACAGACTGTCTGCCGTATGGGGTATGTTCATGAGTGCACGGCGCCACATTTTGTTGATTGTGCTTGTCGGTATACGAGTGCGTGTGCGGTTGTCCATGTGAACGTGCCTAGGCTTGTCCTTCTTATGCCCTGACGGCTACGTCACACATGCTGTTCGTCTGGGAGCAGGTTTTCGGAACCTACTATCTAGACCTACCTGCTTTTGAAATTTTTCTGCTGTGGCATCGTAAATGTCGACTGGAAGGGCAGGTAGCTCGGCGTTGAAAGTCTGCACCTCTACTAGACTAACAACGTTCCCTTAGACCAGCAAGCAGTACTCGTAGATTTTTAATATCAGTATGGTTATGGGACTCACTGCGAGTCACCGAGTGCAATTGTGTGTGTGTGTGTGTGTGTGTTGGGGGTATTCAGACACTACTGTTGAAGTAGATCTATGGTGATAACGCTTGAAGTTCCAATCAACACTTTATAACAGCACACACACATAAACAAACTTCTACAAAATATCCACACACACACACACACAAAATACAAAAAACAAAACAAACAAACAAACAAAAAACCAAAAACAAGACGACAAAGAAAAACTCCAACAAAACAAAACCTAAAACACCGACAAACAAAATACCAACAACATTAAAAACAAACAAGACAAAAAACAAAACAAACAAAATACAACAATAATGAACAACCAAAAAAACAAAGAAACAGAAAACAAAAAACAAAAACAAAAACAAAGAAACATACCAAAACCAATCAAGGACAACAAAAAAACAAAACATCATTCCGTCCCACAGTTTTGACCATCATGGGTTAGACTGGAAGAGGGTCATCGTATTTTCGGTAAATTTGATGTTTTGGGGTATTGTTAGTGCCGGCGATGATGTTCTTAATTTTCTTTTTCTTGTTAGAGTTTCCGTCTGATTGTTTTTGACCAGCTGGTGATGTCGTTAGCGTGCTGTTCATTAGTCTATGTAGTGCAAAAGGTAATTAGATCACTGTAGAACGTGAGCAATTAGGCAACAATACGAAGCAATGATAATATTGTGAATCTATTTCTTTGATCAGCTCAAATAAAGGGGCAGGTTATCTATACAGAACTCACGACAACGATACGTCAAATTCAACAGACCACCGACCACATTCTGAAAACAATAAGAGACAAGTTCACACACCTACTCGTAAAACACACAGCTCCCAGACACCGATCCCCATTCATAAATCACGCTTATTCTTCGGTAAGGAGCCGCCAGGAGGTCCTGTCGTGCACAAAAATGTATGGCTTCAACACCATGGATGGGAAATGTATTCCTTCAGTACTATGGATAGGAAATTTATGGCTTCAATACTATGGATAGGAAATTTATAGCTTCAACACTATGGATAGCAGATTTATGCCTTCAATAATATGGATAGGAAATGTATGGCTTCAACACCATGGATGGGAAATGTATTCCTTCAATACTATGGATAGGAAAGTTATGCCTTCAATATTATGGATAGGAAATTTATTCCTGCAACACTATGGATGGGAAATGTATGCCTTCAACACAATGGATAGGAAATTTTTGCCTTCAACACTATGGATAGGAAATTTATGCCTTCAACTCTATGGATGGGAAATTTATGCCTTCAACACTATGGATGGAACGTTTATGGTTTCAACACTGTGGATGTGGAATTTATGGTTTCAACACTATGGATAGGAAATTTATGAGTTCAACACTATGGATGGGAAATTTATGCCTAGAATACTATGGATTGGAAATTTATGCTTGCAATACTATCGATGGGAAATTTATGCATTCAATACTAAGGATGGGAAATTTATGGTTTGAACACTATGGATGGGAAATTTATGCCTTCAATACTATGGATGGGAAATGTATGCCTTCAACACTATGGATAGGAAATTTATTAATTCCACTTTATGGATAGGAAATTTATGGTTTCAATACTATGGATAGGAAATATATGGTATCAATACTATGGATGGGAAATTTATGGTTTCAACACTATGGATAGGAAATTTATGGCTTCAATACTATGGATGGAAAATTTATGCCTTCAATACTATGGATAGGAAATTTATGCCTTCAACACTATGGATAGGAAATTTATGCCTTCAACACTATGGATGGGAAATTTATGGTTTCAACACTATGGATAGGAAATTTATACCTTCAATACTATGGATGTGACATTTATGTCTTAAAACACTATGAATGGGACATTTATGCCTTCAACACTATGGATAGGAAATTTATGTCTTCAGTACTATGGATAGGAAGTTTATGGTTTCAACACTATGGATTGGAAATTTATGCCTCCAATACTATGGATAAGAAATTTATTGTTTCAACACTATGGATAGAAAATTTATGCCTTCAATACTATGGATAGGAATTTATGGTTTCAACACTATGGATGGGAAATTTATGCCTCAATATTATGGATAGGAAATTAATGGTTTCAACAATATGGATAGGAAATTTATGGTTTCAACACTACGGATGGGAAATTTATGGTTTCAACACTATGGATAGGAAATTTATGGCTTCAATACTATGGATGGGAAATTTATGCCTTCAATACTATGGATGGGAAATTTATGCCTTCAATACTATGGATGGGAAATTCTCCCTCATCTACCCCTCAGTGCAGTCTTGGCACCTTCTGATTTCCACTTGATTGGGCACTTCAAGTTAAAGCGTCATTTAGATGATAAGAAGTTTAAATGGCTATAAGGATGTCATTGATAAAGTTCAAAACTGGTTCCCTAGGCTTGATGAACATTTTTTTCGATCAGATATCTACTCGCTGCTATCATGTTGTCAAAAATGTATTCACCTTCATGGGAATTATGTTCAAAAGTAACTAGTATGTGAATGTTTATTATGCATGAGTTTTAAGGTGGTCTGGTGAAAACTTTTGGAGTTACGGCCCTTTTCTCATGACTTTGGAGACAGCCTTCATAGTTCATTAGTTTTATCGTCTGTTCAGGACTTCGATGAGCACCGTGACTTTCTTTTTCTCCTCCTCTAGTATTCTTTTGCCAGCAGACCTTTCAAAGAAAATCCAAATTCTTTCTGCTTTTACATTTCTGCCCCTAGCAAGCTTTGCAGTTATCTCCCTTGGATCATTTTCCAGATTTTAACACCTGAATGGTGACTTACCAGTTACTGATTTGTTTGGGTTTTGTTTTGTTTTGTTTTTTTTGTCCGTCAATCTTTTAATTAAGCAGGATGAAAAATGCAACAGAAGATGCTGTTTCATTAACTTTTGGTCAAAAATCAAAATATTTGGACTATGTGTTGGATTGTTCACTTTCTTTGTTTTTCTTGCCAGCTATTTCTTTGACATTTTTTTTTCAAAGGTGAAAAAATATCTATTTTTGCTTATATCAGCTGGTTTTGTTTATTTTTTTGCTTGTGTTTGTTTCAAATTTTTCTGGATTCAAAAGTACACCCAAAGCGCTTGACCTTGACCCATATTTAAATCATGTTGGCTTGCGTTATCAGGTTATCAGGTTGGTGTCAAGACCTATTTGTGAAGGTTTGTGAAGTCAACAGTCAGCAGGCTCGTAACAGATAAAAAAAAAATATTGCTGAAGAATTTACTTCAAGAAGTTGTATATATATATATATAAGGTCTCTGTAACTTGACATCGGATATTGTTACCCAATTTTGCCTCGATTTTAAAGTTGTGTGTAGACAGTTTTCTTTTATTCTATTTTGTTAACAGCTCATTGTAAGAAAACAACATTTGTCATCTAGTTTGGGGTTGTTTTTTGGTGTTGTTTTTGTTTTGTTATTTTTAACCACAACATGTCAAGGACAGATGTAAAATAGGGTAAGTACAATTGATCTGTGATATAGTAAAAATGATAAGATTGCCAGTGGTCCATTAGTAGGTTGCCCAGATTGGTTCCAAACCAAGAGCTGTGCATGTTGTTGTTACATATAGGAAAAATCAAAGGAAAAGTGTTGGAAATAAACACTAATACAGAATTGTATTGTTTTATCATTTGCATACGTGGGAATTGGAAACGGATATAACTCTTTACGAAATAACAAAGTATTTTGAATTGAATTGAATTTAATTGCATTGAGTTGTTATATATGATTACTAAGGTTGAAGGGTTGGTGTCAATAAAAGTCAACAAGCTCTTCTCCTAATCTTTGGTTTGTTATTTAAAAAATTGCAAAGTACTGGTATAAAAGATAAAACTGTCAAACAAAACAACAGGCTTTATTTTATAAAAAGAAGAACAACAAACACAACAACAACATCATCAACAACAACAACAACAACCAAAGATGATCCTAATCAGTGTAACCCAAAAGATTTCTGGCATCCTATCGCTAGCCTGAAGATGTTTCTGTCAAAGAAACATAAAAACATAAAACTATGGATTGTTGTCACTACAAGCCTGTCTACAGCACCTCATCTTTCTTGTCGTAGAACATTGAATCATATATATAATTTTGGCCTCATTTGGTCAGTTTTTACTTTCCTTTAGTGCCCAGTGCTGAAAGGTCAAATAAAGAAAATGATTACTGTAAAACTTATAACAGTGAATCCCGAGGCATTTCATCGGAACCTTCTCCTATATATTTTTTTCTTTGTGTCAGACTTGTCAGTGTTTTCATCGACTTGATCATAGAAACTTTGCTCAAATGCCCAACGTCTACGTTGAAACAGTCTCCCCTTGCCAACAGGATCTCAGCGATGAGGTCCCAATTTTTAGGTCAAGATGTTCTCAAGTGTAACAGGAGCTCTTTTGTACATAGTGAACAACAAGGTAAATCGTATGACCAGAAGGTGTATTGTTGCAATGCGCAGTTATATAAAGGCTTTGATAAGAAAAGGATTTTTTAAATGGAAAGAAAATCAAATAAAAATTATGAGTCAATCAATTTGTAAGAAAATCAAGACTCATCAGCTGATAAATGAAAAGAAAATCAAATAAAAGTATTGTTTAATGAAATTTGAACTTAGAACAAAATCAAATAAAAGTATGATTTGATGAAATTTGAACTTGAACAAAATCAAATAAAAGTAAGATTTAATGAAATTTGAACTTAGAACAAAATCAAATAAATGTATGATTTAATGAAATTTGAACTTAGAACAAAATCAAATAAATATATGATTAATGAAATTTGAACGTAGAACAAAATCAAAGTTTGATTTAATAAAATTTTAACTTAGAACAAAATCTAATGAATGAAATCATTTTGTTAAAGAAGTAAAATAAAAATTTTGATTTGTGAACTTAATTATGTGTTGATGAATTTGAAATAAAATCAAGTGAGAATCGTGGAGTGATTCAACTTACAAGAAAATGAGCAAAAGAATTATCAAATAACTTCATGAATGTACAAGAAAATCAAATATGAATATTGTAACAAGAATCAAATACGAATATTGTAATAAGAATCAAATATGAATATTGTAATAAGAATCAAATAAGAATATTGTAATAAGAATCAAATATGAATGTTGTAATAAGAATCAAATATGAATGTTGTAATAAGAATCAAATATGAATATTGTAATAAGAGTCAAATATGAATATTTGTTTGTTTTCCCTCCTTCAAAATGAAGCTCCTACAGATGGCCTACCCCTTGGGTGCGTGTTGGAGAGAATCCAAAGCATCCAGGCTTTAGACACATTGGATATAGAAGGAGTCTACCCTCTCTACACCCATCTTAAACAACAGATGGTCGCCAAGCCTGAACTGAGGTTTTTTGTCACTGTTCTTATGTTTATGTAATTTGTTGTTGTTATTTATTGAATGTTGAGGACTTTTGATAGGCCCCTGAAAGAACTTAAATGGAAACAAATGTAGGAAAGACTGATTTTGAAATTTGTGCACAGTCTTTTACATTTTAGCACTGAACAAGTTGACATAAAAAGTTATGATTCAATATTGTACCAATATCAAGTGCTGTTAGAAATGCTAGCGGTAGTTTTTTCCTCAAAGCCCTGAGAACAGGCACACGTTTGCATTCACTCTAGCTATTAACAGTACCACTCAGGAACACATTTTATACAAAGACCACAGACTGCTTATCCAGTCTGAGTGAGGTGTTTAGAAAATGTCAATATAAGTATTGGTACTAGAACATTTAAGCCATGAACAAATCTTTTCAGGAGAAAGTACAGTAGCAACCGTCTCATAACCCACCTCCTAATAACCCACTTCGTTTAATAATCCGTTGTTTTCATGAAACAGAATTTTTTCTATATAAAACATCCCTCTAATAACCTGTATCACAGGCCACAGCTTCGTCTAATAACCTGGTATTTTTCAATGAGCAGGTAACAAGACAATCAAAATTTAAAAGATTTAACAAGCAGTACAGTGCATCTAGACAAGCCATTGGCGTCTCACTGTCTCCAGAAACACATGTGCCTCACAAATGTAAAACAAGAGTAATTGCTCTACCCTAATCCCATCACACCTTAGTCATGTGGTTGATCACATCAAAGCACAACCGCTGGTGTACAAGGTAAAGGGCGAAAGCTGACCGTGCCCAGGCAAGGTAGCTATTGAGCAACGCGGCACAGACACTCAGCTTTCTGTCAATAAGTGTGGGAGGGACAAAGAGAGACATTTGTCATCGTGCTTTATGTTACATGTGTAATTGGATATGGCCTGTCATAGAATGAAGGTCTACGTGATTTGTAGAATATCGGTGTGTTTGCAGTGCAGCCACAGACTAGAAATAGGGTAGCCAATCATCGTTTAGTTTGACACCTGCCAATCAACCTAGTGAGTGGTCAGGGACTAAATCAACGCTTTACTTACAGCTTTTTGTGCTGACATTCAGCAATCTATCACCACACTTACATAACAGGAAATTCTTCTTGAGGCTACACAATGAAAATCCAGTAAAAATGCTGCGACCAAGAAAAGACTTTGACAAGAGAAAGAAATTAGAAATTCTGGATCAGATTCTGTCTCAATAAATCAATACCAAAACAAAAACGAGCTTAGTTGAATTGGGGCCACGTAAGTTTCTTCTGCAAAACTGACAGCTCCTTTTAAGTGTATGTTCTTGTCACACCTGCCTTGTATGCACTCGTATACGTTTAATAGCCCACTCTGGCTAACAACCCGCTTACTTTGTCACCCAAGGACCAGGTTATTAGGCAGAGATTACTGTATTTCACTTTTGCCTTACTGTAACATATTATGTAGAATTCTAAATATACGTTGTACCCGCTGTGTTTTGATACATGTTGGAACATAATTTTAGATCTCATATTTTTATTGTCTATGTATTTTGTGAAATTGTTATCATGCCACTGAGCACTCTTGGATGGATTTTAGGCACGTTACATAACATTGTTACTATATTGTTACTATATTTTACAACATCCTTTTAATGGAATGGCTACCTTGGAACAGAATTCTTTCTATATAATTGTTCATGGTTAATCAAAATGTGTGCTTTTTTCATGAAACGATCAATTGGAAATGTGTCAAAGCTCTACTCATATTATTGGTTAGAAACTGCTCTGATGGCAAATCTTATAAAGACAAATCTGCTGTCTTGGACTTTGCTAAATATGATTGATATGACAGATTACACCATGTAAAGGGAAGATAACAATCTGGCATCGATCCCATTCATGAGTAACGAATAATTTGATTGGGAATTCAGGTACAATTACTGAAAAATTAGGAGAAGATTGGTTTCAACAACAAGACTAATAATTTGATTGGGAATTCAGGTACTATTACTGAAAAATTAGGAGAAGATTGGTTTCAACAACAAGTGTCATCAGTTGTTTGTTAAGTAGAATCAGATGTCAAGGCCCAATAACATTGGTTATCCAAAATCACCAGCGTAATCTTTCCCATACAATGCAGATAGACAAAGGATTGGCAAACACACCATAACGTAACTGATGCGAGGCCAGAGTGACCGATCAGATAGATACATGGCAAGCTCTATGTCAACAAAATGGTCGCCAAGTGATCTGATAAGCCGCTGGTCGAAGTGTGCTAGACGCAGATGAGGGTTTCTTTTGGCCAGTACTTACACTGACTTATTGACATGCGAACACAAGGATACAATTGACCACTAGGTGTGCGGGGGTTGACCATGGAGGTTTCTTGACTGCCAGAGGTCACTTTGGATGCATGCTGTTCGGACGCTTTGCTTTTCTCTTCCCCCCGGTGCTGGGTGTCCTCAACTGAGAGATGACAGAAATCATCCCACTATTATATCCCTCCATGCATCTCATAGAACAGAAGGAGGTAGACATATTCAGCCAATATCCCCCATATGTGTGCATTGCATGACTTAATCTTTGAGTGTTTTTTGATAGTAATTTATTGATGCAAGATCATATACACAAGTCTTTCAGGCATGCAACTTTCATCTGCGTAACATCAGCAGAGTCAGAATGTTACTTGATGTAGAAACTACAAAGATGCTAGTTTTATCTTTTATCCTAAGCAGAATAGACTACTTCAATTCCATACTAATAGATAGTCCACGTTCCATCACCAATCGACTATAGAAAATACAGAACAAAGCTGTAAGGTTGGTACCATATGTGTCAAAATTTTCCCCACAAAATTTGAAATTTGATTTCACCCAGGCTATTCCAGTGTTGCAGTAAATCTCACTGAACATACCTCAGCTCTTGGTAATGGCCATGGGAATTTACTAAAGAAGAGCATAATAATGATAATAATGTTGAAGCTTTTTATTGCGTCATACCCTCCTTCCAAATAGAGACCTCTGGGTGCATAATAATTTCAGTCTAAGAACACAACTAGACATGCGTATGTGGCTTTGTAGTCTTATGGTAGACAGTTCGCTTTGCGACTGTGATCTTGTGGTTCAAATACCTCTGGGGGTGATGAGAAGTTGAGTCCTTGGAAAAGGTTCTTTATTCACATTTTATCACCACTCTCCAGGGTAAAATGAGTACCTGGCCGTTAACAGCATTGTCTCTGTCCAAAAAAAAATTGAACTATTGCCAAGCATGGGGCTCATCTTGTTCTTCATGTTATATGTTGCTGTTGGTTGGGGACCCTTGTAAAACACTTTGAGCACAGTTAAGTGGATAATGTGCTCACCTTTTATGACCGTGGCAGACAAACAGTGCAATTACACGATAATGTACACCAGCTTTTTGTTGTTGTTGTTTTTTCTTCTTTCAATAACCAAAGTACGTTCATAAGTTTCAAATTCCATTTCCAACAGGAAAGACTGGTGCCTGGATGGACCTTATTTGGATGAGTCGTGGCTTGGCATTGATCAGGAAGAACAGCTGAGCCCTGCATCGGATGAATATGCAGTGATTCAGGTATTTTCAGTAGCGGCACAAATCTGATTCGTGGTCATAGCCCATCACTTTTTGAAAAAAAGTTTTTATTCCTTTACAGGGCTGCCCACCATCCCGCATTTTGCTGGACAGTCCTGCATTTCAACTGGCCATCCCGCATTTTGATGAACATCCTGCATTTTAACTGGCCGTCTGGCCTACCATTTGGCTGTCCTGTAGCGTCGTACTTTATATATATATATTTTTTTTTTAAAAACCTTACGAAACAGAGGCCTAAATTTACGCCAACCTTGGCCGACCTGGGATTTTTACTTTGATGATCAATACATGTGATAGTCAGATCACTTGCATTATAGTCTAGATCAGTGCAGGCGTTGACTAGGCCAAGTCTCGGCCTCGCCTTATGCACTTCAGGAGTTCCATTTTCCACTGGCACCCGCGCATACCATTGGCATGTAGGCCATGTTTAATTTTGAAGTATCTGATCTGATGACATGCACTGGCTTAGCAAGTAGCAACCACCATGCCATAAACCCTCCTGCCCACGCTCCCCCTCCCCCTTGTAAAAAACAACGAACTGCAATTGTAGTGTCCTGTCACTGCACTAATTGAATTCTTGGTGTGTAGATCTATAGGACTAGATCTAGTTGGATATTAAACTCAGGTAGGCGCGTGCCTGTTGCCGTGTTTGCTCTCTCTCTCTCTCTCACACATACATACATACACACACATACAATAAACACAACAAACTCTGGCTCACAAGCCCCTAAATGCCTTTGAAGTGTTGATTCAAGTGTAGTATTATTGACCTTAGCATGGCAATTTACTTCACTTATCGGTTTACCAATCAAGATGTGCTGGACAAGAATCGTTGACGCAGGGAACAGGACAACATAGCCTACTACCAAATTGTGAAGTCTTACCATTTTAGTTCCATTCATTGTGAAAACAAGAAATTATTACTGTACTGTTTTTATGTAAACATATCAAACTCAAAGCAAGCATAGTAAACAATACGATATCTATGAGCGAAGGCATTGCTTGTAAAGGCACAAAGCTGTTGAAAGTATCCTATATAAGTGCACCCTTGACTCCATTTTTCTAAGCGCACAGGTGCGCTAAATATGGATAATACGATAATATAATATAGATCTAGTAATATAATATAGGTCTACCAGTCAATACAGATCTATATTTATTTTATGAATAAAGACATGAACTGTGGTACGTCAGAAATCATTGTGTGGAGTGCCTCCTTTCATGTCTCAGTGTCCTGCATTTTGACCAAATGAAGTAGGCAACCCTGCCTTTAACATCGTAGCTTTCCTCTGGATGCAGGGTTTATGTCATTGCATGCAGCATGCATTCCTTTATATTAGTTAGATGTTCTTTTAGTGCTCACAGTGGCACAGTGGTAGTGCGTTGGTCTTGCAACCAAAAGGGTATAGGTTCGAATCTCGGTGTGGGCATTGTGATTTATCCCTTGGGCAAGGTTATTAACTCAAATTACCTCTGTTTCTCGGCGCTGTTCTTACAGCTGATCCTCGATTTTCGGTTAAAAACCAAAAGACTAATTTCCCCTCAGGTAATAATTTTTCAATTATGCATAATATTTTTATTTAGTAAAAAGGTTGGGGTGCTTCTGTCAAGTGAATGAGAGGAAATAATGTAAAATACATAAAATTTGTATGACTCAGCTGTAAAGACGGTACAGGAGACATGATGTTTCAGGTCTCACCCTTCATCAGACAATAAAAAAAGACAAGCAGACATAAACATGGTTCCTCAAGAAGAAATTTGTTCAGTTGGTACTTCATAATGCAACTGAAAGGAAAGCACAAAACAAGCAAAACAGGAATTGTGTTGTGTGGCTCTAAAAGCTGATGGGAGACATCTGGACCAACTGTTGAGGATGTGACTCTAAAAGCTAATGGAAGACATCTGGACCAAGTGTTGAGGATGTGACTCTAAAAGCTGATGGAAGAC
>JAOYNN010104396.1:0-11666 GCA_025770095.1 Goniobranchus kuniei | reverse complement strand
ACCAAAGACGCTGAGATGGTCAAGGGACTACACTGCTATAACTAGGAAACAGTTTTGTATTGATTACCTACCTTTGAACGTAAGAGAAATGCCTTTGAACAAGGCCCGGAACAGTTACGGGCATATGACAGTCCAGTGATACTGAGCGGCCCGGAACTCTTCCGGGCGAAGCAGTGAAGGGGTTAAGAGATTGTATTTGGTGGCAAGGATTGCTTCATAGTGGGGAATAGTCATGCAGAATGAAGATTTTAGACTGGATCTGACCTGCTGAACAGCTTGCAGGAGGTTGTGCCTAGGCTTAAGAGATTTTATTTGATGGCAAGGATTGCTTCATAGTGGGGAATAGTCATGCAGAATGAAGATTTTGGGATGACATTGTTCATCAATCTGAAAGATGATTCAACCTTTGGCCCAGTAAACACTGACAAGCAAGCACTGACAACTCGCTGTACTCCTGGGTATTTCTCCAGTTGAAACACCTGAGATCACTATTGGTCAAGAGGAATGGTTTGTCCTGTGGGTATTCTCATATCAGATTGCATTGCTGCAATTTCAGATTTAAATCCTTCTGAATCAATAGTAGGGAGGTGAGCAGGGAGAGATTTGAGAGCCACAGATGTGACTGACTGACCAAAGCAGAGAGAGCCCAGAAATGAAAACAAATAAAAAATTGAATTTGTTAAAGGTAACTTGTTTTGCATCTACTGTGCAGTGGACATATATGCTTTTAATAGCCTTTTCCTCATGACTTTGACCTCTTGTGAGGGAATAGAATCCATCAGACTGTCTGCTTTTCCACAGTCCATGTGTTTAAATGAAATAAATATTGAATCATCCTGAGGTCTAGAGATGCAAGCTCATTGGCTTATTCCCTTATATGTTCTGCCTTGACAAACAATCTCAAAAAGTCAGTGAAGACATTTGTCATCTCATCATAGAGCTTATGTATCATAGGCTCTGTTGAAACATAAGAATGATTTTCTGGAATATGGGGAGAATAGAGAGAACACAGCCTAGAACAAATTTTGATTCCCTCCTAAAGTCAAAGAGTTTTTTTCCAATCCTAATCTTCCTTTGTTTGCCTAATTGGGTCAGATATTTCCCTCTCAACTTAACGATCTAAAACACTGACTGCTGAACACTTGCAGAGACAGATCTTTCTTTGAAAATATCCACAACCTGAGTTTTGAATAAATCTTTATCTGATTCTGACAGCCAGGCATAGTAAAGAACTGTAAGTGGCTCTTTAATTGTCTCTAAAGCTTTTGCTGAATCCAGCATCGACAACCACCTGACACCCACTCTTTCCTTTGGAAAAACTTTGTCTGTCATTCCTAACAGTTTGCACAGAGACATGAAGTGTTCTCTTATGTCCGGAGACCACATGAAATCTTTGTGCACATCATCAATAAGTTTTGCCGGATGGTTATCTGGATCCAGACTTAAACAAAAGTGCCAAGAAATATTATGAATGTGATGACAAAGATCCCCATCAATGTCAATCACATGAGGATAGTTCTCTCTTAGTTTTGCTTGAAAGCCAGACTCGGAGCCCCTCATGTAGGCTGCCGAATCTGTCAGTGTTGACATTAAGTTTGTAAGTGGAATGTCATCCTCACTGAATTTACCTATCGATGCATCATACACAGTAAGTGCATTCACAACAATTATTTCCAGAGCGCAGTATAAATGAGTCACACTTTTTCCCATTTCTTCATCAAACTAGCATACAAGCACATTTAAAATTCTCTTTTTATTGTGTTTGCTACTTGATTCATCTAAATTAATAGAAAATGGCACCTGTTTCAGTTTGCTCTCAAGACTTTTCCTTTGAACTTCATACAGTCCATATTTAAGCTTGTATGTCAGTATTTGTCTCTCCATTTTGAGTTTTTAAAAAAATATATTTGGATCTTGGACCAACGTCTGCGCAAAGTCGATCAAGTAGGGTGGCATGGAAAGTGGGAGTGAATGTTCTACCATCAATGAACAAATGAAAGTTTCTGCATGGGCCATAAGATCTAAATTCCTCAGATTTTTTACAATAGGCTTTGGGATAGAGGCAGGTTGCGCAGACGTTGAGGCTTGAGAAGCGGATACCGAGGCTTGAGAAGCCTACAGAGGAAATATGGAAAAGAATTTACCTCCTTAAGTTCTTTAGCACCCTTGAATGAAGCAGGGAGAGATTGACTGGAAATAGGAGGTCTCTTTTCTTTTTATGTGAGGCACTTTGAGCTTGGCGCTCAATCGATGCCTTTCCTTTTCCAATGTAGTCAACTTGAGTTTTGCAATGGTTACAAAATACTAATCCAGGAAGTTTTTTGTTTTGAACATATGATGAAAGTATATCTCCATTACAATCTGCCTCATCAAACCATGCCCAATGGAATTTATTTTTTAGATTCTTCTCTAGAGATTTTGTCAATGTGACGAGTAGCAAATTCAATTTCCTCAGACGCCTGCATGTTGATTGATAATGAATTCTAGACTCTCTTTGATTGTTAACTAGGCCTAATTAAAAAAAATAAAAATCTTCCAATACAATCCACATAGCTCTGGTAACAAAATAGTAATCCACACTAAAGGAACATGTAACATGCACATCTAATGACTGCTTCTAAGTGAAGTGATAATTCCAAACCCAAGCCAAGACATGATTAGACTAGACATCTAAAGTATAACTTGTAGACCTGTCGAGGGGGTGAAAGCCTTCAAAGTAATGCAAATTACCCATTTCTTAGAGTGAAAGTTTGATTTTCAACAATCTACTTACCCTTTTGGACAGATGATACCAAGTGTCAAGATGTGACACTTGGCATCGGTCAATCAGTCCGTTGAAAGTCAACCAGTGAATCATCCCATGACTCTCCCAAATCCTAGGACGGTCTTGGGAACAGAAAAGTAAGCAGTAGGCCTATAACAGTTTTAGCAGTTCGGCTAACACGCCTAATCGAGCAGGTGCCTATGCGTGACAGTCCAAGCAGTCTCGCGAGACAGCCTAACCAATCGATGTACCAGGCCTAGGCCTAGCTGTCCTGCTGTTAGTACATTGATGGGTTAGGCCACCGCCATCTATGGTTAGGCACCTAACCTCTTTGCAAGTCTGATAACAAACCGACTACACTTATGAAGAGCCCAGTTGCTATACTTTCATAATGCTGATTGTGCTGGGCGATCTGGTATTTTCATCTACTACGCTGACACATCCGGCAATTTGACGCATGCCGGCAATTTTTTTTCTCATTCTTTTTTTTTTTGCCAGTGGTAAGCCGGCCGTCACAAAATTGCCAGAAATGCCGGAGAACTTATAGGCCTGAAATAAAATGTGTGCAATACCTACCTTCTTGCCTATGCCCTACCCCCAATCCAAAAGCAAACAAAAACCCACACACAAAAAACCCCAACAAAACAAAAACATGCAAATAAAAAAACCCGAATGAACCATGACAAACTGAATATGCCTACTAGCTGTGAATTAATTCAGATTTTAGTGAAAGAAAATATTATCTGCCAACCATTTCTGATGGAATCCCATGAAATTCCAGCAAAGAATGGATGCCTCTTAATGTCCTCCCACTGCAGGCGAGATTCAGAGCCTGATAGCAGCCCTAAAATCAGATCTTTAGCTGCATCAGAAACGTCACTGTCTTCAGGAAAGTGAAGAGAATCCTGAAAGGGAAATACAAGATCTTTTACAACAAGCCGTCCCACTGAATCTCAGATGTTATGTACCATTCATTTACATTCTCAACCATTGGACTTAACTAATAATTGTAATTGTATTATTGTTACTGCATTTGCTGCACATGGTGAACCCATCTGACTGTCGAGCGATGTAAAGGGATGAGCCCCCCTCGTAACAAAAGAAAGCAGGGGTTAGCGGCTCCTCTTCTCTGCAAAGTAGGCCTAAATGGCGAGTATGCAAGTTTTCTTCTATGTGCCATTACTAAAATGGAAAACATTGATTTGTAAAGTTGTCCTCATCTTAATTAAAACACAATTTCCCACAGATATTCCTCCGACTTAGACCTTTGATTCGATACCTAATTTTCCATGATTGGTTGGCTATGAGTGGAGGAGTTCGGTAACAAACACACAGATAGACAGACATTAGGAAAATTTATAGTATATAATGAAGTTTTCACTGACAAATAAATCTCTCTTTTAGAATGAAAGTAAAAATGTTATTAACCATTAAAGTTATCAAAATTTAACTGAATGCTATGTAACGATCCATGAAAATGTGTGAATTTACCAACTTTAAAATTTTCTATACTCAAATCAATGGCCTACTGTCTGGAAAAGGGCAATTTTTACACCATTACCAAAAAAAGGGAGACTTACAGTTCTGCTCCAACAATATCACTGATCAGCCATGCCAGCAAAATTCTGCTTAAGTCATAATGAAAAGTATTGACAACACAAGCAGGATTTAGAAAGAACAGAGGGACAAGAGATCACATTTTCCATCTACCTATGATTATCCAGAAATTTCAAGAAGTGAATGCCAGTCTTCATACAAGCTTCACTTATTGACTACCGGGTACTCTTAGGCTTTTGATTGTGTAAACCATCAGCAAACGTGGCAAACTTTCCAGGAGATAATTTTTATCCCTAACTCATTAGCCTGATCAAATCTCTATATGACAGTCAACAATGAACTGTTAAAATGGAATGCGGAACAACAGATTGGTTTCCAATCAAAAAAGGTGTGAGGCACGGCTGTCTACTGTTATCCATCTTTTTAGTCTCTAAACTGAAGGCATAATGAGAGAAATACAACATGACCACAGGAAAGGTAACTATGGTGAACCGACAGTGCAAGGAAAGCCCATCAGAGACTTGAGGTATGCTGATGACACGGCATAATTAGCACAACACCAAAGATTGATCTTAAATGTGAAGAAAACCAAAATCATGGATACAAAGTGCAAAGAAGAAGCTGTAATAAAGATTGAGGGGGAGGAAATAGAAAGGGTGAACAATTTTGAGTATCTTGGAGCGAAAATAGAGGCCAATGGGAAAACCACTCCAGAAATAACAAGGTATCTGGCGATGGCAGGATCCAAACTAAGAAATATGGCATGCATCTATCTGGAAAAAACAAAGCATAAACACAAAAGTGAGAATTTTGAAAAGCATTGTATTTCTTACAGCAATGTATGGTTGTGAAGCATGGACCATCAATGCCACTGACAGCAAAAAGGTTACAGCCTTCGAAATTAAACACTTCAGAAAAATTTTGAGAATATCCTAGACAGAGTGAGTAACAGATGAGGAAGTCCTCTCCAGAATTTTCATGCAAACACCGACACTCTTACAAGCGATAAAACAACTAAAGCTAAGATACGTTGGTCACATCAAACGCCATGAGTCACTTGAAAAATACATCCTAGAGGCAAAGATTGAAGGTCAAAGGGGAAGAGGAAGACTAACAAGAAAATGGGAACAGGACATTAAAGATTGGCTAGGAATGACAATAACAAAAGCAGGCAGAACTGCAGAAGACAGAAGAGTTTTCGCAGTAGAGTTCAGGAGGCAACGTCATGTGAGAGGATTGGCTGAGATAGAGAGAGAGATATTAAAAACTATTCCTTAGAGGGATTTAATATTTTCTTAATTGAATGTACGCAATAAAGAGATGAGGTACAAGCAAACTCAGGGCTCTACATCCAATCTTTTGTCTCAAAAAAAAAAAAAACAAGAAAAGTTGAAAGAAAAATTTTTAAAATGTTCTAAAAATGAACAATTAACAAAACTTTCAACTTGGCTCAAAGATTTTTCTATATCTCTCTATTTGGCCGTAGATTGCGATGCATGTATGAATGTGCAGGTAGAGATTTTCATTCTAAAAATCCAAACTGTTTTTAGTTAGACAGGATTCCAAGGGATCCGTTTTTGTGAAAAAAATGGCTCAAAAGCTGTTACTTCATGCAAATGTATGCCAAAATGCACAAAAAATTGATCACCTACCAAATATCACTTGAGAAACTCAACTTCGTGACCTGAGAAATTACAGCTTCATATTTTGTCTTTTCATTTATGCAAACAGTGAGCAAATATATTGAGCTCCTTGTGGTGCACATATAATTCTAAACCAAAGAAATAGGGCAGTTTGTGATTCCTGCTAAATATATAAATGCATCTCAATCTTGTAAAGGATTCAAACTACATTTGTACAATTCTTTTGTTTTTATTTCACCCGTTAATAAGTTAATAAGTCATACAGTACTAACTCAAGGCTATATATTAAAAAGTTTACTTGTCTAAATCAATGTTCTTCCAACAGCATCAAAGGATAAATTTTAAATGTTTTTTTAATTAAGTCAGGAAACTGAAACTGAAAAATGATATTGCAACAAAGTCATATAAAGAAGGACTACAAACATTTATTTTCAGCCAATTATTTATGGATAAATTGAAGGAGAAATGGTACATACACAGAAACTAAACAAAAATTCAGTTGAATTATCTGAACTACACATTATAATGAAACGTCTAATAAAAAATGTTTCAACCAATTCTTGTTTACTCTTTTATCACTCTTATGATAATCACTTAGCTAAACCATGCACATCCTTAGGTTCTCCTTAAAGAGGAGGAAAAAAAAAGGGGGGGTGGGGTTGCACGCTAGTCACAGGAAAGAAAACCAAAGAAATATAAAACACAAGATCATCATTACCTTAAAGTTCATAATATTGGCGTAAGTTGCCACCTTTGATGTGTGGTCATTGGTAAAGGGCATGGCCCCAAAAAGCATTTCATAGGCACAGACACCAAGTGACCACCAATCAACTTCAGTGCCATAAGTGACATATCCACAGCCTTGGTTCATAGATACCAGAAGCTCAGGAGCAACATAGTCTGGAGTACCCACAGGCATTTCAGCCGACACCTGATTTATATTAAAAACAATGAGTGTACAAGTTGTCATTCCAAAGCACTGGAAATTTACAATGCACTTTCAAAGTGTTTTTAGGGATCTACATCTCAATATGAAGAAAAAACAAAATTCTTCCAACAATATTTGAGGTTCAATTTTACATGTGTTAAAACTGATCACAAAAAACTGGAATTGTGTCGGTTGATAATAGCTCCAAATCTCTGACAAAATCTTACTATATAACTTTACAACTTGCCAACTTAAGCTTTGAGAAAGAAGGGACTGGTCAATAGTGAGAGCAGCCCCAATATCAATATGTGGGACACAATCCATCGAGATCATATGCTACCAATAATTTGCATAAATGATTTAAGTAATGGACTCCTTATCACGATGCATTGTGGTTTAAGTGAAGAATGCTCACATTTATTTCAATTCCTTTGGAAATATAAACACATTGCCTGCTCATTGAAGTTCTCAACAAGAAAGATTAGGCCTCAAAACAAAATTCACACTGAGATGTGAGGACTGTTCCTTCTTTTTGGCTCTACTCTATAAATGTTGAAGTTTTCAAAGATTGTTCCTGAAAAGGATTCCTATGATGGATTGAGGCTACTCGTACATGAAAGTAATTTCTATCGGATAAAATATTGTCAGCTACAGATAAGTCATGAAATAAAGAGAAAATGTTGAAAAAGACCTGAGAGGAATGGTCCAATTTGGCAGCTGATCCAAAATCGGCCAGTTTAACATGTCCTGAATGATCCAAAAGTATATTTTCTGGCTTGATGTCTCTGTAAGAAAAGATAGCAGAAAGAAAATTGTAAGAACTCTTTGTGTGCCATTTGCTAATTTCTCATTTTCATCAAGTCCCACATACTTAATTACTAAAAAGAGTAAAAAACGATACTGCCACAACATTGATTGATTGTGGTTTATGCCCAGTACATCCCATGGGGATGATCTCAGGGCTTTCTTATTATCAGTTTTCCTTTATTATCTGAATTTGGTATTCCCTCCTACTGTTTAAAAGAGTTACAAATATCTATAATACAATATTTTTAAAGTGCCACAAGAAGCCAAATGACAGTTGCAACCAGAGAGCAAAAGCTATGTAATGGCAGTTTATGAGACATTCCCTTGTAGAAAAAAACAAACAAACAATAAAAACGAAAAGAAAACAACTAGATCTAAGATGAGTATGAAAAGTACACAGGAAACCATGTTGTTATATCTAGGGGCTGCAGCACAGCTCCCAAGAGCTTATGACATTTAGAGGTGTCTTAATATATTCAACAATGTTTTCTGACCACTGTGAGATTTGAGATGTTTTACAGGAATGCACTCAATTTTTTGCATCAACCATTCACATAAAAGAGAGAATGCTGAGGAAAGCGGGTTTGAATGGCCAGTAAAGTAAAGAAAAGTAATGATGACACTTATATAGCACACAGATATGCTCATGGTGCTTTACAATGACATTTTACTCTCCTGACCAACAGCAACACAGAACATTTAGAACAATGATGACACACAACATGAAACTGAGTCTAGGATGTGGTTGAGACTTTATTGTAGTAGTTGCATCACACTGGTGCATTGTTCTGACTGGTATAATGAGTTGTCATGTAAAGCTTGCAAGAAAATTTGTCAGTGGTGTGAATATATACTGTTGCTGAGTGTCTCAACAAATAAATTGCAGGATAATTGACAAGTTTGATATAGTAACATGCTTATTTGTCCCTGGTCTGGTTGATGGAGTCAAAAAAACTGAAACATTGGATAGACTACAGGTGAAAATACCAATTTACTTTGTTCCCTGAAATTCAGGTAGAATATCTCAGCATGTTAGATAAGCACCACCAGGTAACTGGTGGTAGACTGTACTTGTATTATACAACTCACTATAATTGGTTACTAGCTGGCAAATCTGACTTCCTTGAGAATGAATAAACCCGTGTAATGTGGAAATGAGTAACATATATATCTAATCATTAAATTGATGAATGAACAAAGACAATTTGTACCACTAGTAAAATGCCCAAGGTATTTCGGGTTAAAAAAAAAACGGACCTGGCTCTGTGTAGATCTAGAATTTGGCTATATATGTCATGTAGAATCTAGAGATTAAATGTGCTATCCAGATTATCTCTAGACTTAACATCCTCGCTCACTCATTCATACACACAATCCCTAACACTTTCAGGCACTCTCTATCTGACCTCTCTCCTGCGCCCAGTCACCCAACCTCTCTCTCTCTCTCTGTACACTTTAGTTTGCAGACAGAATCGGTGATAATTGACGTCAGAGTCAACTGTCACCATGTCACTAGGAAACTACATTGTATTAACTATATAGCCGTAAATTTTAATTTATCTTTAGTTTAAGCCACTCCTACTTTCGTAACTGCATGCTTATTCCTGCTTACTTGTCCTTTTCAAGTACTTCAATGTAGTCTGCATCTTGTCTGACAAAACCGTTTGCTTTCGTAGTGCCTAATATCTGTCACAAATCATTGTTGTCACTTTTGTTTTGAAGTAAAAGGATGTGGTTTGGTTTTGTCATCGCCCCAGGCTAAGGTTTTAGGCCTACTTCAGAAAGCCACGATAACACACAATTCACAGCACACTTGCATCTGAACGCTTGCAAGTTTACCATGGAGAATCCAGCCTTGCGTGGCTGTGTCACCTCCATCACGCCTCGCTTCCAATGCGATCACACGTCCAGCCATGCCTTTTAAAGGGAGGCCTTGGTGAAAATGCAAAAACAATACAACTATTAAAAATATAAGTTGATTGTTATGCAGGCTATATAGACGTCAAACAAAAAGGCATGACGCTATTCTATTAAACATTCTTTTATGTAAAAATACATTTGAAGTGTTTCATTGCTCTGTAGATCTGGGGCTTTTGGCAAAAATTTAATATAGCCAAACAAGTAAGGTGTAAAACATACTGTCTCCCTGGGTCCAATGTTTGTTATATATGTTATATAGGAATTTCCTCAATTCACCCAAGAAAATATAATTTGATGAGAAGGTATGCTTGGTGGAATGATAAGTGTTGTGAGCTCATGACAACATCAGATGACTTTGCATTGACCAAACCTGCGTAATCACTTGCTTGGGTAGGTCTCTGATTTCAAATTCTTTAACTTCATCAGGTGCATTGAGTGATGCTACTGGCATGGAAAGATTGCATTACATTGCTATTAAGATGCACTAAGCCAGACCAAAGCCACCACATAATCCCTAAAGACAGAATAGACAGACTTTATTTTGGGACATATAGTAGTATTGGGCATATCGTATTGATATCATATCGAAGCATCTAGAAACATATTGATATTTTGATATTTCCACCCACAAAGCATTTCCATGAAGAAGCGATTTACGAGAAAATTTGAAACTACAAAGAAAATTGAGATGGCGAAGAAAAGTGGTTTTGTTTTCCTAATATCTGTGCTGAAATTATTCATATATTCTTAGAATTATGTTGTATAACTTGAAAGTATCATAAACAGGAGTATATTTCATTTGTAAAGCTTGAAATAAAAAGCTTCTCATTTGTGGTACTATTATAGGAACTCTTTCAAAACACTGTCTTACTTTATTGTATCAATGTTATCGAAGGAGTGTAAAACACGTGAAAGATGTATACCAGATTGGATGTTGAACTGCCAAAGGCTTATTAAAACTGACAGGCAGACAAGAAAGAATACTTGAAACTAATGTCTTGCAAGAAACTACCAACAACCTACCTGCAAATTTTGTACATACAGCTCTAGATTTTTTCAAAATAAAAAATGCATTGATATGAAGACTGACAGGCAGACAAGAAAGAATACTTGAAACTAATGTCTTGCAAGAAACTGCCAACAACCTACCTGCAAATTTTGTACGTACAGCTCTAGATTTTTTCAAAATAAAAAATGCATTGATATAAAGTTCTATGTACTAATCTTTAAATCTCAGACCCTACAGCATGATCATGAATCCAACAAATATGCAACTGTTTTAAAAACAACAACCCACTAACAACAATGGAAAGACCAACCTATGCAAGTATCCCATTGTATGTAAACTGTGAATGGCAATGGCCATCTCTGCAAGGTAAAACTTGGCCATACTCTCTTCCAAAATGTCATCTTGCCTTTTGATGTATTGGATGGAGAAAAATACATAGAAAGATAACCATAAGCCATGTATAGAAAGAATTCAATAAATTACAATGTTGTATATTGTATATATACAGGTTGTCTTTTTATCATTCCAAAATAAAGAATTTGAATTGCTCAAAACAGGGGTGGCTTTTTTTTAGCATCGCATTTTCACTTAATATCAAAAATTTGCGCAAAATTTTTAGATACCTTTTTTCATCTCTTCAATCTGTCGCTCTGTTTTATAATTTAGAGCTCCACGTAATTATTTTATTACCGTCATTTTCAGGCAAAAGCTTCAAAAGTCACTCCACTTGGCATCATATTTTTTGCAACATCTGTAATTTACAAAGGCTACAGTTCCTGCATTTTCTCTCACCTCAAATTTAAGACTGGGGTGGAAAATACTTGAATTATTCAGGTTCTTTGTAAGGAAATCATAATAAAACAACCTGTATGTTTCTTATACATATACACACAAAACATAAACGCACACATTATATATATAAATCCATAATTTGGGTTCAGACTGCCTCTCTCTCTCTCTCTCGGAGAGAGAGAGAGAGTGTCAAATCCATAATTTGGGTTCAGACTGCCTCTCTCTCTCTCTCTCGGAGAGAGAGAG
>JAOYNN010104395.1:0-12500 GCA_025770095.1 Goniobranchus kuniei | reverse complement strand
GAAAAGAAGCAAATGATGGATGTGATTCACCAACAGAATCAAACGGAGGAAAATGAACTCACCTATAGACTTGCCTTGGAGCAGAATGAAGAAGCAGAAAAACTGAGAAAGGTAAAGATACTTAATTTTTATAGTTAACTGACACTGAATAAGTTTGTAAAAATGGTTCAGCATAGGTTTATTTTCATGCCAATCAAATGTTTATCAAGTAATAAAAATGAAATGAGAAGCAGAGATATAAGCATTTTTTACAGATGCTGAAATGCATAAGATTCCTTGAGTCATGAAATTTGAAGCAATTTTTTTCTTAGTCTTTTCTTTTATTCATGAAAAGTCTCAAGATACAGATTACTGTCTTTCTTTGATTTGACTTTCGTAATAGGAGTATGCAATACGTAAACGCATGGGAATCAAAGAAATTCAGCAGCAGTACATTGGGGATGTCATCACAGAGGGAAAACTTAATCATCAAAAAGCTGAATGGCTTATTAATCTGCATAAAGAACAGCAAGATGCAATACACCGCCTGTATGATGATGAAATTTCAAAACAAAGGATGATCCTGGAGGAAAAATTAGCTAGAAGGAAAGCTTTGGCTCTAGCAAGCGTGAGTATGATGTTTTTATTCCTTTTTGCTTTTTCAGTTGTTGCTGCTGCTAACCGTAGAGCTTTCTCTGTGTGTTTTAAGCAGTGTTTGCTAGGAATAAATTGTTTAAAGTAGATTTTTTTTTGCTTGAAAATTAAAGTTTAATTATTTTGTTTACAAAGCCGTCGCTATTTTATATTTGTTAGGAGACTCAGGAAGATGACCAAACTGAAATGCTGAACCTTGTCGCTTCTCTTCATATCAATTTGGTTCAAAGGATGAAAAAGTAAGTGAACAAAATTGATCAGTAATCGATGTCATGGCATGTTTAGGCATGCTGTGATGATTTTTCTTTTTTCACTCTTCCTGAGATGCTGAGATTTTTTTTCTCATAATTTTGATACAAAGGAAATCCATAAAACTCAAAGAATAAATAGTCATTTAAAAGTTGTTCCTCCAAAGTCAGTGAAATCTGATTTTCATCAATGGTAATTTTTTTTTCCAGTAATAAATATGGTGATGATAATAAGAATGAGGATAATGCTGAACACCATGTATGCATATATCGATATTGATAAGGGTATTTTCCTGATAATCAATATTAATTTTTTCTTTTTTTTTTTAAAGGATTTGCTCATGAAATACATGATTTTAATTGTTTTAAAGGACATACTGACTGGAAATATCCAAGTTTCCACTAACACATAAATTTAGTTTCACCATCCCTGGCAAAAGGGCAAAACATTTTGCTCCTGCCCTGGCTGTGAATGATCAAAGGTCCGTTGAGAGAGGCATATACAGTTACCTTACTGGTTTTAACTTTTAAAACGATAAAATTCTTCCCTAATAATGTTTTTGTGATTATCCATTTGACTTCAAGTTGGCTTTTTAAATATTTCATCTGTAGACATGTATTATTATACCATTCTCATCAATTTCCTCCTGTGAGTGCAAAGTGTTATTTCTTTCATTAGGAACAACAATCTAACTCCAGACCAGATAGATGCCTATATGTCCCAGGCCAAAACTGACCTTGAGAATGTGAAAACTAAAATGGATTCAGAGCAAGAGCGTCAAGAAAAAGATATGTTTAAGAATTTGAGTAACTTGAAAAGAAAAAGTATTGCTGAAAAGGTAGGAATGAGGCTTTTACATTTTTGAATTATGTTCTCATTGTTTTTATTGGAATAAACAGTTTTTAAGAATCTTACTTTTGTGAATATGATTAATAAATTAATTAAAACAAGAAACAAAGAGCTTTCAAAAACAATTTAAAAAATAGGTGACCTTTTGTAAGCCCTCAACCCCTTAATCTAATCTAATCTAATTATTTGAATAAGAATGGGAAATTTAGAATGGAGTAGGTTTTTTAATACATTTTATGAAATCTTTTGCATCATTGCCACTAATTGAAGATTACCTCATTTTGGCAGAGAATCCATTCAAAATGTGCAAAACTTTGATGAAGAATTTTTATAGTGTCCTAAATGTTTTAGAGATTATTTTTTTAATGTGAGTGAATGAATGTGTATGAACTATACATATTAGTCAAAACTGTTGATTTAGATGTACAGAC
This sequence comes from Goniobranchus kuniei, assembly GCA_025770095.1. Classification (NCBI taxonomy): domain Eukaryota; kingdom Metazoa; phylum Mollusca; class Gastropoda; order Nudibranchia; family Chromodorididae; genus Goniobranchus; species Goniobranchus kuniei. The sequence goes on along the minus strand of JAOYNN010104395.1, from coordinate 10,338 downwards.
TACTACAGATGTAGCTTCAATAATGGGGACTGGTCAGAGTAGAAAAATGTATAGAGAAACTTGATAATAAAGATAATATGCTTGAAATCTTGATTAAAGCATCGTTTCTGAGGGGTTTTTAATTGTCATTCATAGAAAAGCAGGATCAGATAGCAATCTCTAGAACTTTATCTTGTGTTTAGAATTAATCATGTCAAAATGCAAAATGGAAAAACATTATCTCATTTAACTTTGTACTTTCTATCTTTGATCATTTAGAGTAAGTTGTTTGTAATTTATTTTTTGTTTTGTTTGTGTTTTTTTCATCATATTTCAGATAAATGAGCATAAAGCAGAATTAGATGACTATATAAAACGGAGCAAATCACAACAAACTGAAGGCCCTGTTGGTAGGTCTATTATGTATCAAAAGTTCTCTCTCTTCAGGAGGTTCTTTTTACTAATTTCTTTAATGTGTGCATAAAAACATCACAAATCAACCATCTATGAAAATGGAGCAAGTGCTGTTGTTAGTGTTGTTGTTGTCATCATTTTTTTTTGGTTGGGTTTCATTTCAATGTGAATGTCGTTAGCTTTTTCATTTGATTTGGTGACTTGAAGACAAAACACCATTGTGGATAGAATTAAAGTTCCTTTTCTTCTCTTGGAATCTCACACAAGGTCATGTACAGTATGTACTTTAAAAAAGTGTACTCATTTGAAATGCTGTGACTCAGGAACGGTTAAGCGAAATCAAACATTTTTTAAGGTGTGATAAATGTTATTTAAGGACAATTTGCTTGACACAAAACACTTGCAACTGCAACCCCAAGAAAGTTTCCAAAAACAGAAGCTGTGTAACCATGTCATTCTCAAACTGAACAACTGATAAAGGCAATCATTTTTTACATGCAAGTCAAAAGATCTTAAAAGCATGAAGACACTAATAAGAGTGAACGTAAACCATTGAACAGCAAAGGAGAAATCAACATTGACGGTTTTACATTGCAAAATTTATTTTATAACTAGTGTTCAGAGTGCTTTCCGTTCCTCTGCACACAGAATTTGATCGCCGTTCAGAGTTCTGGATTTTTTGGTGGCACATCAGTTTGAAAAGCGTTTTGGGGAGAGTTTGTGAATAAAATATATTTGATTCTCTATATGACCCCACATGAAATAATCAAACGATTTAAATCAAGGCTGTGGGATGCCCATGTGTTGTATGTCTGTCATGAGAGGAGTCTGTTTTGAAAGTTGTCCCTCTGCATTTGAATCATTTGATTTGTAGTGTGGAGAGTAGCTCCACCTTGCTGAAACCATTCGTTCTTGATATCAATCCCCTTTTTCTATAGAGTGGTAAAATATGTTCAACCTAATTAGCCTGGTCTACATTGACCGTTTTACTATCCAGGTTCTGGAAGAAAAAGGCTCTATTGGACAAAGCCATAATTGAGAAGAGAAACATACCCAAACAGTGCAACCTCTTCACTTCTTATATGTGACCTATTTACTTAGAGGAAAAACCAAACCATGCTTAGAGAATGGATTACAGGTCACAGTTGAAATTTTTCATTTTTGTCACTCACCAGTCATTTTTTATGGCCTATTGGAATGATACACTTTTTTATGGTACACCCTGTAATATATTGCTTTATCACCAGTAATATCACTGGTAATTTCTCCTGTATACTTGGAGCTTTTTGTTCATTGTTCGTCTTTTGGGAAAAATAAATGTGTCTGTTACTTATTTGTATCTGTACATATTTGTCAAGTTTTTTCACTTCATATCCCATTCACAGTTTCTTCAGAACCAATTGCAAAAGTATTAAATAAAATAAATCTAATCTTTCTCCAGATCCTGTTTCATATGTTCAAGGTCTTGTTGAAATGAAATCCCGTCACCGCAAAGAACTGAGCACTTTGGAGAATCAGATTGATCGAGATCATGCTCAGCAAATGGAACAAATGAGGAACCAGGTGTCAGAAAACGCTAAGAAAGAATTGGATGAAATACAAAGAAATTTAGTTGCTAGTTTGAAAGAAGATGGTATGTTTTGATTTTCTTATTTTGGTTGAAAAGATTTTTTTTATCATATTAACCTTTTAACACAATATTGAGATTCATGTGAAATCTGCAAGTAAAATTTAATTCTGTTGCCCAAATGACCTCTTCTTCTTTTTCATATGATATTCCTGTATTATCTTCTCTTTCAAAATACAGACTTTTATCATGATATTGTGACTTATAAATCAAATAATAATTTTTATTGCTACAATCTCTGTCTATAAATTATAAAGGGCTGTTTATACGTAGGAACAAAACCTTTGGGCTTTTTCCACAACTATTATCCCTCCAGTAGTTTCTCCCTATGAGTCGTCCACAGAGGTTTACCCTATGTTGTGATTGACCCTCCATGCTTTTACGTGTCATTGCGTAATGATGTTTTGGATGATGTGCTTGTTATATTTGTACTTGTGATTCAAGAAAGACAAAAGTGAAGGAGAATTATTTTGGTCAAAGTAATGGTTACTTGACTGACCAGTTTACACATACACAAACATTATTCTATTGCTGGATCATTTTTATTCAACCTTCCATATACACCCCTTGGAATAGTATTCATCAGTTAAATTAATCACATTATCTTTGGACGTGATGCAATGTTGGAAAGTATACAAAAAGTTTGGTGGATAAAACTTTGCACTTAATTAAACAGACTAAATAGATGGTGGTAGTGTCAAGCTTGCAGTACTGTCGTGTGATTAATGTGTAGTTGCTTACCCAAGGGTCAAGTTTGTTCAAAGAAAAAAAGAAAAGAACAGAAAGGAGGGGGGGGGGATGGAATTTGAAATTAAAAATCAAATTTAATTTAATGAAGCAAGGAAAGGATGTCTGTACATGAAGACTTCACTAATTTTGGTCACTGATTACGAATGTGCTTTTAGTTTCTTTTATTTGATCATAAAACGTTATCTTTCATTTCTTGAAAATTCAAACCCTTGCCTAGCCTGCCAACACCTGACATGTCAATCACTGAGGCCTTGCCATGTGCGTTTGGAGGATGGGTCCAAAAATAAAATCATGCATGTTTGATTTTCATGAATCAGCACTAAGGGACAGAAATTTGTCCCCTTGTCACTACAGTTCTTCCCCCAACACCATAGTTTATCCCTAGGGACATAGAATTAGACCTTTTGTGTCCATCCATCAAGTCAGATCGCTGCATGTAAACAGCCCTTAAAGTTGGTTTAAATAGAGGCTTCATCTGACCTTCTGTTTAATAGTGGCAGATAAGTTAATGCATTCAAAAACAGAGGGAAGTGTCACTATTTGAATCATGATGTTGCCCGATCAGATATTGCATCCTTCTGAATGGCTCTTTACCTGATTTTCCTCCCTACACTCAGTTGTTTAATGAGCATTAACTGTTATCTCACTCTTTAGGCTAAATGCCATTGAAATTGCATATTGACAATAGCTCTTAACTTTCATCTGACTCTTTCCTTGTTTGGAAAATGTATAGATAAATGTTACATCTATTCATACCTACAACTTCATTGTATACACAACATTACATAGCATTTTTGTGCCATTTCATGCCTCAGTCTTTGTCACCAAAATTACTTTTCTAATAATAGGCTGTATACTTATTTTTGGTTACAGGTGTAAGAGATGATGTGATAGATAAAATGTTAAAGAATCATGAGAAAAATATGACTGAACTCCAGGCAAAACAGACAGCTTATAAAAGGGATCAAGATGGGAGACTGAAGGTTTGTTTATTTGACTTCAGGATTCTCAAAATAATAAATATTTCATCTAACACTGTCGTGGAAGTAAAGACAGCTTTACTTTTAAAAATCAAACAAGCAAAAAAAAATATGGACATTTTTCACAGCTCCATACTCTCTATTACTTTTCAGGAAATTTATCTTAAACATTCATACACTTTACATTCTGTGTTACCAGCTTTTGTGTACCTTTCTCATGAAAGGTTACCATTTGAATGTGACTGACAAATGGGGTTCAAATGTCCATGGCCTTTGTTGTCAATAACAATTTGCTATAGATACCTCAGGGAAATGTAGCAATAGTTTTGAGACTTCTTCATCTTCTTCGTCAGCTAAGCCCTTTGTGGGACATTGCCTCTTGAACCTGTCTGCAGAACAGCACTCAATCATCTGCCAGTCTGCCGGCTTTTGTCACTGTTGTTCCAAGCCATTCTTCTATAATGTTTCCATCGTCTTGCTGATCTTCATCTTCCTCTCCTGCCTTCAACTTTTGCCTCCAAAATATGCTTTTTTATTGCTTCATGGCATTTGGTATTGTCAAAGTACTTAAGTTTGAATCTTTTTAACTCACTTGTGCCTAGTCCCGTAAATTGATGGGATCGGTAGTTGTCGCTATGGCCGAAACCCCTACATACATGGGACAACTATTGATTTTTTTTCACCTAAAGTACAACCATTGCATATGCTAGCTAAGCCTTTCACTGAGGTTCATTCCGAGTCTTAGTGCAATTGGGTCACAACTTTTTATGTTATCGGTCGTCAAGGGAACTCACTCCAAGCTTCCTCAAAATACCCGGACTACGGCGATTTACCGTTCTTGTAAATAATGGCTGAAAAAAAAATGAAATAAGAAACAATTTTGAGATTTTAGATGGCAGTTGGAGCTAAAACAAATGGGACTTTTACTTTGACTCTGACCCAAGAAGAGAGTCAAATAATGTGACTTTTCATGGGTGTTCTCTTTATTAATGACTCATACCACAAACCTGCAAGATTTTTGTGTGTGTGCCAAATTGAGGGTTTTGAAAAAATAGACATTAAAAACTACATAATATACATAAATGCATTCTGTTAACTTTATATGTAAGTTCTTGTGTTGATCTGTATGATCTGAAAAATTGTATTGTTGGGATGGATAGTTTTCTGTGGAGATTTTTTTTAAAAAGCTTAAAAATGTCCGGGCAGCTACCATTGTTGTGCTAAAAATAGCCCAGACACAATTGAGTTAATGTTCTATAGCAGCTTGTTGATTTAATGCCAATTCTGGTGAGTACTTTTTCGTACTTTGCTTTTTGTGTCCAAGATATTCTCAACATTTTCCAGTAGCACTTCATTTCAAAAGAGGTGATCTTTTTGGCATCTACATAATTGAAAGTCCATGCCTCACAATGGTATGTTGCTGTGTGGAATACATGTAGCCTACACTGCTATGTAGGATTCTCAATCTGGTGTTTGCATTTTGCACCTTCCATAGAAAAGTCATCTTTTTTTTATTTCGTTGCCATTGCCGGTCTTCTTCTTTTTTTATGGAGTAGTTTTTTTTCCATTTGCTCCTCTCCTGGTTACAAGAGTTTTGAATCTGTTCACCCATTATATTTCTTCTCAATCTATTTTTATTCTGGCCCCTGTTTTGCACTTATCTATGTCCACAATTTTGGTCCGCTTTACATTTAGGTACAACCTTTTATGCTCCTTGTGTTCTTTTACTGACTTTGTAAGATTTTCTAGCCATTTTGGTGTTGTGACTAGAAGTGCTGTGTTATCAGCATATCTCAAGTCTTTTAGATGCAGTCTCTGGTTTATCATATTTCCCGCTTTTGGGGTCATGCTCTACGTTTCTAATTATCCCTTCTGTGTAAAGACTGAAGAGGTAGGGTGACAATGTGCAACCTTGCTTCTGGAATAATAATAATAACAACAACAACAACATGCTACCTTGTCTCACTCCTTTCATAACATGAAACCATTCTGTTGTTCCACATTAGAGTTACACTGTTGACTGTTGACCTTCATAGAGAGATTTGATCAGGCCAATTAGTTTTGAATGGAAATTCATTCCTTTGAGAGTTTGTCACATTTTATTTAATTTATTTTATTTTATTTTATTTCACCTGGAAGAGAGTGACGAATGTCATACAAACATTTGAGGAAAAAGAACAGTACAGCGCACACAGTTTAGGGCAAGCATCCCCATGTGACTACGATGCTTTTATCTATCTATCTATCTCTCACGGTTTTCAGGCAAAGACTAGTTAATTAGTAAGACATCCACATTTTGCCTGTGCATACACATTTGACATCTCTTGTAAAACTTTTAAATCCACTTCTTGACTTCCACCTCTGTCGTAGAATATCTTTCATGGATTTCAAAAGTCTGGTGATGAATTTCATAAAAGTTTCAAATTCGTTGCTTTAAGAAGTTTTGGTGTCTCTGAAGCCAGTGAGCTCACAACCCTTCCTGCAATGGACAACCTCAGATAGAACAAAAGGAATGGGTTTTCTGTCGGGCCACCACAAAGCCTAGTTGTCTGATCCTGCTGTCTGTTGATTGTTTCAGATGTTTGTTGATATCATCATGACTGGTGGCCAGGTCAAGTTAACAGTATGGTTATTCTAGTCAAGCACCAAAGTCTTTAATGAACCATCTTGGAAGGAAGAGTGTCTAATAACTAATGTAGAGGAAGACCAAAACAACATTGGTTTGATGATATCGAGAATGATCTGGCGACAGACTTGATAACAGCTGGTAAAGTGGCAACGGAAAGAGATCTATATAAGGGAGCCATCAGGAAGGAGATATTCTGGAAGGAACATGATACCTAGAGGATGAGTTAAGCATTTTCCGTATGATGTGCTTTACTGGTCAGGGAACATTCTGACCACAGCTCATACCATTATAGCTAATGCCTTGTATAAATTCCACCTGTCTCACATCTGCTCATATCAGAAGTGTTTCACATATTCAACAGTTATCTTATTAAGCTCCATGATCACTTGAGGCTGTGTATCTTTGGGCAATCCTAATACACTGGGTTATTGCAAGTACCTGCAGTGTCCAGGCAAGATGTTTTTGACCATTAAATATATTTTTGTCATAAGTCCATCTTTGTATATATATCTGTGTTTCATTTTTGTACTTATTTTCTTCTTACTTATTATTGTTTTCAATAAATCCCATAGGATGAATTAGCGAGAAGAAAAAGAGAATGGGAAGAACGAAGATCACAGGAAAGAAAAGAGCAACAAGATTTGCGCGATCATGAAGCAGAAATAGTGGAGTAAGTATTTTTTTGTTTACATTATGGGTAATTTGATTTTTGCCTTTTATTTAAGAACATTTGAGTAAGGAATGTTATTATATGCAAAAAAAGGCCTGGTTGTGTTGAGTGTATATCTTAAGGGAATGCAGTGGTCAAGGGAAGAATGTGATACTTATCAAAAGAGATGATAAAAAAAAAACACTGTTCTCTTAAACTGGAATATGTCCTTAGTTTTTCCACATTTTTTATGTTAATTTTTAAATTAGGTAATTCATTGTTATCATTATATATATGACATAGCCATTCTTTACTTTTACTTGTTTCAGTGGTTTGTATAATAAATAATGTATCATGCTTTATAATTTTCTTCATCATCCAACTGGATTCTTTAGGCAAATTTGTTGAACCCAACCAGATTCTACACAGTTGGTGAATTTATTTAAAAGAAATTCTAAGCTTAAGTCTATTTTTTTTCCTTTTAGTAAGTTGCTGAGCAGCCAAGTATCCATATCAGAAATTGAGAAAGATCGCATCTTAAAGGAACATGAGAAACAAATGGTGAAGCTGGAAAACAGGTACTTCTTGTGGAAATGTTAAGGTGAACGGGAAAGTCTGTGTTATTAAAATTAATTCCAAGGACGGATGCCTCCTCTTTAAAAATTCACCTCTCTTTTAAACTATTTTGACTTTTCATTATTCAACAGGCACATGTTTCTTTTTGCTCTTCCTGAATGTTAATTTTGTTGTCTATGATAAATGTTCATTTTGATTAGACACTATAGATGAAAAACCTTTTAACTATAATTCTGCTATAACACTATGTTAAGAAGATATCCTTGAAGTTTAGATTCATGCATTTTTATAAGCAGTTTATTTTTTCATCATAAACAATAAAGATTTGATATAAATCAGTGATTTGTCTATACTTTTTTTTTCACAGCTTGACTTTGAATAAATTAAAACAACAAAGAATGCTTGAAGAAAAAATAGCTCAAAAGCGTGCAAGACAAATGGCAGAGCTCCAACAAAAACAAGATATTGAAATAATTGTAAGCAAAATGTCTCTGTAAGAACTTTTATTAGATGACTTTTTCTGTGTGAACCATTTTGTACTAAAGAAGGAAATTCTCAAAACATATTAATCAATATAGGGTGGAGAATCTGCTTGACACTGCATATTTTGCTGAACTTGGTTTATTACAAATTGCTAAGCAGCTTCTTTCTTTTCTGTGACCTCATTCCCAAACACTTTTATACTGATTTGTGATTTGGTTTCATGGAAATTTGGGCAATCAGTGGTGGACCTTGAGACCTACCTTATCCTTATATATCCTGGTGTGTTTCAAGAATGAGGGCAAAAAAAAAGGACAAAAAACAAAGGGCAAAGCTATAGAGTACCACATTCAGATCTAGATTGCCACCTAAATTTCCCAGCTCATTTCGACTGTGGAATAGAATGCCTGATTCTATCAAATGCTGCAGAGACGTGTACTCTTTCAAACGGTCCCTCTGCCAGATTACCCTGAAGTCAAGCTTCTTGACATCATAGGCTTGAACTCACTTCTTTTTTTTTTTTCATGTGCTTCAACAGTTATACTCAGTTTTACTGAGTCAGTCGGATTATTTGAAGAAGAAGAAGAAGAAGAAGAAGAAAATAAGGAGAGGGGTGATTTATCACGTACTGTTTCTTGCATTTTAATAGGCAATTCGTAATTGGGTTGGAGTATTATTGCCCCAAAGTGTCCACACATGCCAGCAGTTATTAAAAACTGAGTGAAGAAATATGTTCTCTTTTATTTCATTTCTATGATTTTCATTTTAGAATGTATCCTTTTTTCTACTACAAAGTTAGAATTACAATATTACCCCTGCAATTTACATTGTTTCATCTCCAAATTCTTTGAAAGAAACAAAGAAGAATTGCAGAAAACAATGGTGAAGAGGATGAGGAGGATGCTCAACAACGTGAACTTGTGTTAATGAAAAAGCATGCTGAGCAGAAAATGGCTCTTTTACGTGGACAACAATTTAATTTTGATGCAGAGCTTCAAGAGGTAAGTTTTTGATTATGTTAAATGGCTGTTGCAACTTGTTATTCTTTGCTTTAATCATCATTTTTCAGGAAGCAAATAAAGAGAAACATTGTTTAAACATTTTCTTCTCTTGAATCGCTGAGAGTATTTAATAAATCAAATAAATGTGTTTCTTAATTTGTTAAAATCCCCTTTATCGTACTTCCTTATTGAAAACTTTCAAAATAATGTTATGTAAAAGGAATTAAGTAATGATGCAAAAAATAAAAGACATTCGTTATAGATTGAATCAACACATAAGGAATTTATGTATCGTACAAAAGTTTTATGGGTGAGCATGCTTCAGTGTGTTTCTCTTTTTAGTTTTCATAGTCTACCTTTTTAAAAATCTGAGCCTCCTTCTTTAGATCCGTTCAGAGATGACAAAAGAAAGAGCTTTAGCCCTCAAAGATCAAGAGGAAAGACTTGGTGCTCTCATCACATCTTTGCAATTGGACAAGGCGCGTGAAGTAAGAAAAGTCTTATTGTTTTTCTGTTAATTTTTTTAAATAAAGAAGACCACAAATGATAGCAATGTTATTTCCTAAAATGATGAAAATATGAAAACACAGACTACCCAGAGAGATATCTATTGGACATGTTCTGATTTGAGATTCAAGTTAAGATGTATATGGATATTTTTGTTGTCTGTCTCTATCATTATTCTCTTTAAAGTAAGCCATGGCCAAATATTTTTTTGTGTATATATAAGTTTCTCATGTTACAATTTATATCCTATTCTCTTGTTTTAATGTATAATCATTTCATGATGGTTAACATGATATTGTTGTGACAGTATAGAGCAAGGCTAACATTTAAAAAGGACAAATGTTATTGGGGAAGCATAGTAATATTGTGTAAATTGAGCTAAGCCCAAAAAGTGCACAGGATACTTGGGTATAACCACATTTCATAGAAACATGAAATTTGGCATAAAGCTCGAAAAGATTATGAATTTTCATGTGAGAACATTATTTTTATGAATAAAACAGTATTTTGTTTGCAAAACCTAAAAAAATGTATTTTTACAGTCCTAAGCACATGAACCAGGAAATAGACCCATGCTTTCCTGGGTCACATCCCAATGGGCATAGGCCTAGGCCCACTCTTCAGTAATGAAGTCAAAAATATGATAGTAGGCCTAAGAGAAGGGGCTAGACATTTAACTAGGCCCTATTTGGCAATCTCTACAGTGGCTCACATTCAAGCAAACAATAAAAACAGCTTTAGTTTAG
>JAOYNN010104285.1:0-11666 GCA_025770095.1 Goniobranchus kuniei | reverse complement strand
AATGGGTAGCTAGGTCTTTCTAGACTTGGCGAAAGTAAAGTCGGCGTGGAAAGCAATGACAAACTACCACATTATGCTGTATGCCTAGTATAATTAGAGCTCTACCCCTAATTCCCCTATACTCAGTCATGGGTTTGGACTAACTTTACTATTTACTAATTGATATTTTTGGACAGATAGATAGATTAACGTAGAAATTTCTTAAAGAAAAAAAAATGCAACCGGAAAAACGTGTTGTGTCCAAAGTATTGCGGTGATTTCACACCATAATATGTCATATCAGGGAGATTACTTTCCGTAATAATGTATGTCCATTGCTGTAAAAGGAAAGCAACAATCAATACTTCAACTTGAAGATAACTTTGAAAGAGCAAGATTACCCCGTCAGAACGACATATGATATTATATGGGCAGCATTTTTCTGTTAGGTTTTATAAATTCTTGGACTTACAGAAATTCACATTTACAATGTAGTTTCTATTTTGACTTGAAGGCATTCAACGGTATTGTGTCTTCCATTCCATCTCCAAGCCATTAGTTTCACTTCTCTTCTCTGCTTACGCTTGTCTATGTCGAATATTTTATTGGCATTTAATGGCCGATCTTTCTTTTCAATGGGTTGTTGCATTCTTCCGGGCCTCTCAGCGTCGTTGCCATCTACTTTAGTACTGTATTGTTCGTTCATCAGGTGCAAAGCCTTCTGGGGTACTCTAAGTTTATGGTGTTTACGATTGACAACTGGTTTGATATTGCAAATTCGATTAGGTCCTCTGCCATGTTCATTTCGTTCTCCGAAACCAGTCTTTTTAATTGTTCGTTCCCTTACGTTATTATCTCTTTTACCTCATAAGGTCATGATTACACACTTACACACATACACGACAACAGACATACCCCAAAAGCACAACAAATATGCATACTGTTACAGACAGAGTATCATATATTACTTATGCAGACACTAACAAAGGCATTCATGAACACGTACCAAGTAATACTGACACGTAACAAAGCACTCGTGGGCACCCAACACACATGATGTAGGCTACAATTATACTAGTAGATACACCTATAATTATCATCATGTAGGCCTATTCAACACATGGAAACGGAAGATACGGAATGACATAATACACCATAGACACACTTAATGGCAATCACAAATGACCATACAGAGCGCCTTCGGATAATTTAGAGAAGATTCACGCAAATACTTTGCAAATACATGGGATGATACCCCGAAGTGTATATAAAATGACGAAAAGCATGCTTAAAATCGAGACGAACAACAAGAATAATACTTCTATATAATAAAAGTTTAGCCATAAGCAGTTATGACAGATATTGAATGAACAAATGAATGAGTTTTTAAGCAGTGTCTTGAAATTGTGAATGTTTGTGGAAAATTCCAGACTGTAGTGCTGCTTTACTAAATGGTCTATCGCCATAGCCATTCAATTTTGTCCTTGGAACATAGGGCAACAAATCATTGTCATTGGATCTTAGATGACAAGTGTGACCGACCATTTACGGGAGCTGAAATTAGTTCTTCGACGTAGGACGGAGAACAGGAGTTCAGAGCATTGTATGTGAAGATTGATATTTTGTAATCTATGTGAGCCTTGACTGGAGCCAGTAGAGGGAACTGAACATATCGGAAGAGCCGGTTCTATTTGAATTGCGAAGTCTCAGAACCAGTCTTGCAGCCCGATTCTGGACTCTTTGCAGTTTGCTGATGGTGCAGTCAAGGAGGCCGAAAAGTAAGGAGTTACAAAAGTCCTGATGGGATAAAACGAAAAAGTCCTGATGGGATAAAACGAGTGCACACACGATGGAATGTGGCATGTTCTTTCCGATGAGTCCTTTGATTCTGATCAGCCTGTAGAGGTCAAAATTCATGGCTGTGATAAGTCCATTTACCGTGGCGCTCATCGAAAATCTCGTGGTACGCGACATCAGCAAAGTGAGTGGTCTCGGTATTACATTTATTTCTTGTCGAGTGTGACCGTGACCCACTGTGACCCGACTTTAGCTACTTACACAGTCTGTGGTGGCTACATCAAGTGGGCGAGTTCAAATGGCTCAAATAGAATGATCGCTATTCAAACCTAAAGACCTCTACAGCATAGACTGGTGTCCGTGGCTAGGCTACAGCATCGAGAGTTGGCCAGACTCTTAATTAATTATAAATCTAAGGCCAGGCAGGCCGGGCTGATTATGAGGGTCTGAGCCTAGACCAAACATCTCTTCCTTTCAAGGGAGAGGTCCATTGTTTATTTGCACTGCAAATAGGCAACATTCTATTCGCCGTACGTCAAGTACGAGCCTGTCTTATCGTTTAGGAATTGACCCGGTTGCATCATTGTGTTATCTAATAATAATAGCTGAACAACTGGAGCATTAAATCTAGATCTACTTGAAATAAGTGTAAAGAAAGGTTCAAGAAAATAGCCGGTTTGTCTATGACACACAGTCTGTAATGATTTGATTATGTTGAATGTGATAACAATAATATGATAATTATCAATCGGAAAAAATATTCTTTAAATCCAAAAATCATACGCAGCCCAATTTTGGCCCAAACTAGAAGATTCATATAAATTAAATATATGTTTAGTATATAGGCCTATATCTATATCTCTTATCTAGAGTTTGATTCAGAGAAAGGTAAGAATAACACTCCTCAGATAAGCTAGGAAAAATTTGAATTATGATTTATAATGTATTTGATGATCTTGGATATAAAAACATAGTTCTAGATATAAATCTACACTCTACAGCTGTGTCTAGAGTCTAGATTCTGGGTCTAGACTTATAAGATCGAAAATCAAAATTTCTAAGCTAAAGAATGAAAAGAAACGCACGAGCTATCTATGTGAGTAATGTCAAAGTCAAGGTCAATTATTTAGAGGCTATGGGTAGGCCTAGGCCTATCATCGTAACAGACGTGTGTTTCTCTCCTTTTCCGAACCATTTGTTTACTGGTACCGTGGTCTATTTTCAGGGGTTGTACCTTGGCTCTGTATTCAATTAAAGTTGTTTTATTTTTTATTTTTTTTTAGAGATTAAAATTAGATGTTTTATCTAGTACTTGCACAATAGATCTACTGTGCCAAACCACAGTTTTGAAAAGTGAATGGTGGACCTGAACTTGGATTCTGTTCTGATTTCTGTTGTCTTTGAGCCAAATTTGTTGATACAAAATGAAAATGTAATCAAACTTCTTTACATTCATTGTTGACTGCTCAAACCACAATTTCTACTTTAAAAAGTCACATGCTCTGGATGAATGATGCAATAATATTTTTCTGTACATTTACCTCTGTTGACTGTGAAATTTTTAAGTTGAAGAATGTTTCATATCTATTCAATGATTTTAGACAGAGACAATTGATGCTCTCTTTTCCTTCCATATGGCACATTTTCCCCCTCAGTATAAAAAACTATTTAATCATGTTGCAGTCTCTAATGAGTACAAGGACATAGAATGGATAATATAAGAGATACATTGTATAAGGCCCTAATATTTAATGGCGAAGATTTTATATTATTAATAGTAGCTTATTTGGGGATTTTTTCTCTCTTCCCTCCAATAAGTTGGGGTTTAAAACTACCATCTTGTTTGAAGAATAATATCATCCAAATCTAAACCAAATTTACTGTCTCATTTTACAGGTTCATGTTCCGTCTTGCAAGAATTCTTTTAGTATCCAATATTGTTAAGTTACCTGGGAATAACTTTTTTAAGTTTTCAATGGGCGATATGTCTTCGAGGTCAGTAATGGTAGCAGAGAAAGATGCTCTTCCCGGTAAGTGTATAATTTAATGAATTTTTTCATTCATCCTATTTCTTAATACATCGTCCTTGACACACATCTTAATTTTATAAGCTGAAACATCTTTGATTTCTTTTGTGATTAGATTTATCTCTAACTTTCACTGGCTTTGAAATTGATCTTAATCAATAAATTGATTATTTATTTATTGCTCAAACTTCAGACATTCAAGGAAAAGTGAAAATCGAAATGTTAATTTCTTCAGATTTATGTTTACATGAGAATTGGTTTTGTTTTTTTGTATCGCTATTAAGTTTCTGAAAAGAAATATATTAGCAGAGATAGATTAAATTTTAATTTAATCAAAACGAAGACTTTAAGCTTAACTGCCCTTCTTTTTCTTCTTTTGGCTTAACTCAAATGCTCCTCCTGATGCAACTGAGCCTTGGGCTCTGAGTTTAGTGAAAAGATAGAAGGAAAAAAGGAAGGGCTGGTAGGAATTAACTTTTCCTGGCAGTGGCTTTTCAGTATATTTTTCTAAAAATTTTCAAATGCCAAGGGTTCTTTAACTTTACCACGTATGCGAACTCGCACATAGGACTCCCAAGTTTATCATCCATCTCCAACAGGACTAAATACTCAATCCTAGAATCCTATCTACCAGAATATTAGGGAGCAGAACAAAATATGAAAATCAAAATGTTTCAGAAGCCAGCATCAATGCTGATCAAACCCAGAACTTTTGACTCACTTAGTGCGTGTCATTCCATTCAACCACAGTACTTTCCCATAATTTATGTGATTGATTACACTGGTACTGAACTTTCATATTTTCAGTATTCCTTGTCTCACAATGTAGTCCTTTTTGAGCCATATCAGCTCGTAAGGCATGAGCTTATCCCTTTTTCTGTAGAATCAAGCAGACAGTGACAGACTTTATCCATCACTTTCTGAATAGGATGCTAATCTTTTGCAGAGTACTTTTCCAGTCAAAGCTGTACCCATTTTCACCTGGATGAGTGAAGCAACATGGGTGAATTTTCTTGCTAAAGGAGAAACCACTTGTGCCAGTGCGTAGCGAGATTGAGAATCAAATCTGCTACTTTTTGGTCTGCAGACCAAGTCTACACTGAGCTACAGCAGCCCCCTGTCTCTTACCAGTATCATGATGAAATGAATTTTTTTTTTCAAGAAAAAGAAATGAAAAAAAACAAACAAGGAT
Organism: Goniobranchus kuniei; assembly: GCA_025770095.1. Taxonomy (NCBI): domain Eukaryota; kingdom Metazoa; phylum Mollusca; class Gastropoda; order Nudibranchia; family Chromodorididae; genus Goniobranchus; species Goniobranchus kuniei. Next base: position 6,671 of record JAOYNN010104285.1, on the reverse strand, counting down.
TAGCCTATTTATTATGTCATTTTATGGGAGATTTACATCAATAATCTAAATAACGGTATTCTTTTGAGATAATTTCCACATTTAAGGTTTTTATTAGAAATTGGAAATTATCAGTATCATTGCGGTCTCCTCCTATCATTCTGGCCCAGAGTCAAATTAAAAAAGGAGGTGATTGTGTTAGATGGACTTGGGCGTGAGCCAGACAGAAGAGAAGAAAATCAGAAATTACATCCAATGATGGTGACATTTAAAAAAAACAAGAGAGTGACTTTGCTTCAATGAGTCATCAAGCATGCATGGACTATTGGACATACAGAAAAAGTGGAAGTTCGAGATCTTCTCAAATCTTGGCGTTCCAGTTTTTAGAAAAATAGAGATTAAAGAATATTAGATCTAACGCTGGATTTACTCTGAGGAAAAACAGTGGGTTGTTACTGTTCTGCGTAGGTTAGAAAATAATAGAATACCTATGATCAATGATAAATTAAGACAAGTCAGGAGATAGCACATCTTGGGTCTCATCCTTCATCAGACAACATATTATGAAGACATGTAATCATGTAGACCAAAAAATTTAAGATTCATTTACATGAATGATGTCTAGAAGGTACATCCCCAAACTGTCATATTATGAATTCCTATTAGACGTCATTCATATTGTATAATATTTTCCTGGATTTACATGGAGTGTGACTTATATTGTCCTAGTAAAAAATGAAATGCATGAAGTCAGGCTTCAAACAAGTATCTCCAGATCTCAAGTGCATTTACCTAATCTTTCGTCTATTCAATCACATATTTTGACGGTGTGTGTGTGTGCGTGTAATTTTTATAGATTTCATTTGCAAAGGTATTTTGATGCTGTTTGTCTGCAACTAAAAACTAAATTCTTTTCAGAAACAATGGGTTTTAATAAGATTTTTTTATTTTTTTCAATTTCAAGGCCGAAGTGAAGCATTGCAGGTTAGCCCCAAGCATACTGTTTTAAAAACTACAACAGTGCCCCCATTTCCTGATAATGTAGAGCATGCTATGTTTGGTAGGTAACACGTTTTTGATAAAAGTTCTTTTGTCATATTAATATATTGATAAATTTTCTCTCCAAAACACCTTGACTTTCTATAACACACTGAAAATGTACATGTATTAGAATAAAATCAATCAAGAAATCTACTCCATTATCAGATTTACACTGATTACTGCACAATTATCATCCGTTAATATGTTTAAAATAATCTTGGAGCTTAGAGTCAGACAGTGCAATGCTTTATAACTCTGGGGTTGTTGTTTTTTTGTGTGTGTTTTTTGGTTATATTCATTGAAACTATGTCAGGAACTTCTTCATTAAAAAAACAAATACAAAAATAGATGTCGTCCTTCATGACCTACTGTTTAATTAAGATCACTTTAAAATACAATTGTGTATTTCCTAAAAGTACAAACAAAATTTGTCAGGACGTATCCTTCAGAGCAATCCCTCCCTTCCTTGCTACCAGCCAGAATAAGGCCCTGTCTTTTAAGTGTCCTCCTTTTTTTGACTTGTCCAAACAGTGATTTTCTGGGACCGGGATCCAAAATAAAAAATCAAAATCACAAAATTTTACATCAAACTTTTAAGGCAAAATTATTAGTATTTTAAGTGAATAATTCTGTCATTTTAAGATCAGAATGTCTCAACCTGATTTTCAATGTTTGATTTAGAATCAGTAGATCTTCACCGACATGTGTTTATTAGAACGTTGAGAAGATTTTATATTTCAATGACTTGACTAAAAATTTTTATCAGATCTCTTCAGAGAAGTAATGACTAACATCACCAGAGCTTATCTCCCTCTTATCTTCACCATCACAGCATGCAGGGTAAAAGTTCTCCTGATTTTTTTCCCATGACAAACTCATTCTCCTGACTTTTTTCTTCCTACTGTTTTTTTTTTAAAACATAAGCTGGAGAATCCTGTGGTTACTGGGTAATAGAGTCCCAGGAAATTGATGCAATCCAGGCCACCTGGAAGCGCAATTGAACTCCCGTTTTTTCAATAAGGGCGCTCAGGATAGTGCAAATGAAAGTTGTGGTACATGTAACAATAATCGTTTGGCTAGGAAATAGGCTTATCGTCCTTCTATGCTTCTCAAAGACAATATAACTTAGGCCATAGGTACGAGTGCAAATTTGTCAGGATGCCGGCTTGTCGGTCATGCCAATTCAAGGGCAAGACTTGCTTTATCAGCCTATCGCGGGCCCTTGCATACAATTGCCGGTCTATTCCAGGAAACTGGGTGGTTGGGCATTTAGGATTGAGCATTTATGTGATAGACGAGAGAAAGAAGAGTAGGGCCATAGTGCATGTAAGTATTTATTGATGTAGGCTATTTGTGTGTTTGTGTGTGTGTAAGAGAGAGAGAGAGAGAGAGAGAGAGAGAGAGAGAGAGAGAGAGAGAGAGAGAGAGAGAGAGAGAGAGGCAGGGACTGGGAGAATTGCTGAGCAAACAGGAGAGAGGCTGTGTGAATGTACATGTGTGGGTGCGTGGATGCGTTCGCGGCCACAAGTAGTGGGATGTGTGTAAATTGTGAGTCTTTGTGCAACATGTGTTTGTGTCAATGTTACTACCATATTGTATTTTTGTTATGCGTTTGTTCAACACAAATTTCCCTTCGAGGATAAATAAGGTGTATCTTATCTATCTTATCTTAACGTATACAGGAGATTGTGTGGTGACAGATTTTGGCTTAAAAGAAAATGGAATAATAATTTTTAAAAAGTTGTGTTTGTATGTCTGAGATGTGACCCCCAACGCTAGCCTTTGACTGAAATATGTTGTTGACTACATTGTATGATTAGTGTGGCTAAGTGTTCGTTTCTTATTTATTTATAAATTATAGCAAATGGTTCTTGCTGATTTGTGACATAAATGTGTAGTGGTGGATTTGTATTAGTGCAGTTTCCAGTTTTGACCCCCAATTTTTTTTAAAACCATTTAGTTAAAGAATGTTCATGGAATTGAAAATAAATATTTTCTTTTAAAACACGAGATGCTATGTAAGATTGTTTATTCCTGTAGTGTTCATATTTTAACTTTATCAATTAAAAACAATGGTTGGTTTGAAACAAATTGGCCATTGTCAGAATTGATTTAATGAATAGATGAACAAACAAAAAAACCTAACCATAAGATCTGCAGGGTGTCCCAAACAAAAGTGTTTTGTATTTTAATAACTTCAGAACTAGTCGGGCAAATAAGATATCTATATTCCAATTTAAAGAGAAAGGCAAAAATTTGTATTGGTACCTAATCATTGATATTGATCCTAAGTTCCATCCATCTGCTGTCACTCTTTGACAACATTCTTGGACTAATAATTGAAGTTCTCGCATATTCGCATAATTTTGTCCAATGACATGGCATGCACCTCTCTCCTGATATTCTGTTTGAGCTCAGTTGGGGTTTTTGTCAAATCTAGAAGATGATGTCCAACATGAGCTTTCAACAATTCCATATCTGCATTTCTGAACAGTCAAAGCTAGCAGACAATGTCTAAATTGAGCTTTCAACAATCCCATGTCTGCATTTCTGAACAGTCAAAGCTAGCAGATGTCCAAATTGAGCTTTCAACAATTCCATGTCTGTATTTCTGAACAGTCAAAGCTAGCAGACGATGTCCAAGATGAGCTTTCAACAATTCCTTGTCTGCATGTCTGAACAGCCAAAGCTAGCAGATGATGTCCAAATTGAGCTTCCAACAATTCCATGTCTGCATTTCTGAACAGCCAAAGCTAGCAGACGTTGTCCAAATTGAGCTTCCAACAATTCCATTTCTCTATTTCTGAACAGCCAAAGCTAGAAGATGATGTCCAAAATGAGCTTTCAATAATTCCATGTCTGCATTTCTGAACAGTCAAAACTAGCAGACGATGTCCAAATTGAGCTTTCAACAATTCCATGTCTGCATTTCTGAGCAGCCAAAGCTAGCAGACGATGTCCAAAATGAGCTTTCAACAATTCCATGTCTGCATTTCTGAACAGCTAAAGCTAGCAGACGATGTCCAAAATGAGCTTTCAACAATTCCATGTCTGCATTTCCGAACAGTTAAAGCTAATAGACGATACAAGTCTAACTCTAAGGTTCTTTTTGTCATAATGTGTTTAATAACACAAAAATTTGTTTCTTTTTGTTCAAAGTGGTGCAAACTGTGTTATTTTTGACAAAGGAATACAAATTCACCAAAGAATTGCAATCCTACACTTTTGTCTGGGACACCCTACTACTACTACTGCTGCTGCTGCTGCTGCCAAACACGGCAATACTTCAAGCATTTTTCAAATATTTTTAAAGAAAACCTTTCTTATGACTTTGACCTTTAAGAGATCTTAAAAAACTAAATGTATAGATCACACAAATTTCAGTAAATTGGATAACAAATACCAGATCTGTGTCAGTCCGATCAAGACGATTAATTTGATACCAAACACGGCAATCTTTGAAATATTATTAAACATTAAAAAAAAATTTCTCATGGATTACCCTGACCTTTGAGAAATCTTTCAGTGCTAATAAAATGATACATTATAATCTGATTTCAAAACTAAATGCATTTCGGTGTTTTACTGGATAATCTCTTTGGTTCTAAGATGAAGGAAATTAAATAGATCTTAACCAATCTGAAAAATGACGTTTTTGACCTTTATTTTGTGCAAAAACTCCATGTTCCCCCATGGGCGAATTTGGTTAAATTTCTTTTGGTAATATTAATATTAGGCAACCAAAAGAACAATTGTGCACAAAAATTTGGTTGTTATCTCTCAAGTCCAGGTTCGAGACAATTTTTACTGGCCTAATAAGGTCCTCACCAAAAGTTCTTTCAATTGTGGTCTGTTCTCCATTCCTTGTATTTCCATTTGCCACCCCGTGAAGCTTCCCTTTCATCTTCTGTCTGTCTGTGTCTCCTTCTGTCCGACTTCCAAACGATCTTCTTCATGTCTCTCTCTGTCTTTGTTTCCTTCTGTCAGATTTCCAAACGATCTTCTTCATGTGCCTGTCTGTCTGCCCCTCTCTCTCCACCAGATTTCCAAACGACCTTCTTCATGTCTCTCTCTGTCTTTGTCTCCTTCCGTGAGACTTCTAAACGATCTTCTTCATGTCTGTGTCTGTCTGTCTCTCCTTCAATCTGCCTCTACTGCCACCGGACTTCCAAAAGATCTTCTTCATGTCTCTGTCTGCCTGTGCCTCCTTTCGTCAGACTTCCAAACGATCTTCTTCATGTTTCTGTCTGTGTGTGTCTCCTTCCGTCAGACATCTAAACGATCTTCTTCATGTCTCTGTGCGTCTGCCTCTCTCACCACCAGACTTCCAAATGATTTTCTTCATGTCTCTGTCTGTCTGCCTCTCTCTCCACCAGACTTCCAAACCATCTTCTTCATACCTCTCTCTGTCTGTGTCTCCTTTCGTCAGACTTCCAAACTATCTTCTTCATGTCTCTGTCTGTCTCTCCTTCTGTCTTACATCCAAACTATCTTCTTCTTGTCTCCGTCTTTTGTGTCTCCATCCGTCAGACTTCCAAACGATCTTCTTCATGTCTCTGTCTGTCTGTGTCTCTCACCACCAGACTTCCAACGATCTTCTTCATGTCTCTGTCTGTCTGTGTCTGTTTCCATGACTTCCAAACGATCTTCTACATATCTCTGTCTGTCTGTGTCTCCTTCCGTCAGACTTCCAAACGATCTTCTTCATGCCTCTGACTGTCCATGTCTCCTTCGTCAGACTTCCAAACGATCTTCTTCAAGTCTCTCTCTGTCTGTCTCTCCTTCCACAAGCAATCTTCTGCATGCCACTGACTGTCCGTGTGTCTCCTTCGTCAGACTTCCAGCGATCTTCTTCATGTCCCTGTCTGTTCCTCCTTCCACCAGACTTCCAATCGATCTTCCGCATGTCTCTGTCTCCCTGCCTATCGTTCCCTCAGACTTTCAAACTATTTTATTCATGTCTCTGTCTGTCTGCCTGTACTGCCACCAGACTTCCAAACAATCTTATTCATGTCTCTGTTTGTCTATCTCTCCTTCCACCATACTTCCAAACAATCTGTATCATGTCTCTGTCTGTCTGCCACTCGTACCACCAAATTTCCAAACGATCTTCTTCATGTATCTGCCTGTCTGCCTCTCCTTCCACCAGACTCCAAAACAATCTTCTTCATGTCTCTGTCTGTCTGCCTCTACTTCCACCAGACTTCCAAACAATCTTCTTCCGTCAGAGTTCCAAACGATCTTCTTCATGTCTCTGTCTCCCTGTCTCTCCTTCGTCAGAGTTCCAAACGATCTTCTTCATGTCTCTGTCTCCCTGTCTCTCCTTCGTCAGAGTTCCAAACAACCTTCTTCATGTCTCTTTCTGTCTGCATCTCCTTCCGCCAGAGTTCCAAACGATCTTCTTCGTGTCTCTGTCTGCATCTCCTTCCGCCAGAGTTCCAAACGATCTTCTTCAAATGAAAAAAAGAAAGATAAAGCTTGCATTTATCTAAGCGCTTTCTATCGTTCTAGGAACAATCTCAAAGCGCTTTACAAAACTGTACTTTATTCCCTAGAGCAGTCATATCCAGTGGGGAGTGTACAGTAAAGTGGAGAACATTTTGCTCAACCATAACAGCCTATTGCCAGTTACTTATTTAATACGTGGGTGG
>JAOYNN010104174.1:0-11669 GCA_025770095.1 Goniobranchus kuniei | reverse complement strand
AGTAGCTGGTGATCGGTGTTGCAGTCAGCACCAGGTAGGGTCTTAGCTGCCAGAATGCTTGTCTTCCATCTTTTTTGCTTGAGAATATAGTCAATCCGATTCTTTGTCGTTCCATCAGGCCCGATCCATGTGAAGAGCCTTCTTTTATGCTGTTCAAACAAAGTATTTCCAATTACCAAATCGTTTTCAATGCAGAAGTCAATTAGTCTTTCTCCTGCCTCATTTCTTTGTCCTAAGTGGAATTTGCCTTTGGTAGTAACTTCTTCGCATGTTCTTTCTTGTCCAAATTTTGCATTGAAGTTTCCCATCACAATGTACATCACGCTTATTCAGTGTCTATCCTTTGTTGTAGGGTGGAAAAGAAGTCTTCAATTTCTTCCGTATATGCAGTCGATGTTGGTGCGTAGATCTGCATTATATTATAGTGATATTTCTACTTCTACCCTTCAGACGTATGGACATTATTCTGTCACTGGCAAGGTTGTACCCTAGGAGACATTTTGCTTTTTCTTTATTCAAGAGTATACCAACTCCACTGCTTCCTCTTTGCCTGAGAATACAAACAAACAGCCCATTGTTTGTTGTAGAGATGTGCCCTTGTCCTTGCAAGCTGTGTTCACTAATGCCAAGTACTCTCTTATCTTAGTAGTTCTTATCATCTCATTTTCGGTTATTCTTCATAAAGGCTTTGTACATTCCAGGTTCCTACGTTCAATTTATCACTTAGGCTTCAAGGAGAGGGGTCCTCATTCCCACTGTCAGGCATAATACTGTCATCACAGAAAATGGTACTGTTTCTCCTCTGTCTCTTCCTCGACACATTTTTGGTCTACCTGCCTCGGGGTCCTTCAGACCTTTGTCTTCCTTTGCAGTCATGAATTTCTAGGCAATATTTCAGCGGTGGTTTGCCAATACATTCCGCTGAAGTAGCAGGGGTATATAGAAGAAAAGGCCTGTATAGCTGAACAAAAATACAGTAAAACCTCGTTATACCGCCAACTTTGGAACATCAGCTATCTTGGCGTTATAACACAAATTGTACTGACACATGCTGTTATACATCGGATACCCTTGAGTCATGATGTCCATATTGCACCCCATCCCCTTCAAACACACACACACACACATACCACAAATAGTGTGTAGAGTCTCGTCTTAATAAGTGTTTGTGTTGGTCTTGTATATATTTATACAGTGGAATCCTGACAAAGTCAACACTTGGGACCGAAAAAAAGGGTTGACTTTAAGCCAGGTTGACATCCAATGTCAGGGTACAGAGTTTGAGGATAATAATAATAAAGACGTGGTACGATTGGACTGCGTCCCATTGTTACTTTAAAAGTCCTCCTTCTATGACAAAGTTAATATTGTGTGTGTGTGCTTCTACTTATAATTAACAATTATTACGCTTTTGTCGATGGAATATATTTATGTTTTTACATCTGGACAAAATTTCCCCTTGTGGGATGAATAAAGTATTATTATTATTATTATTATTATTATTATTATAACAAGCGGGAAATCCGGTTCTTCGAACATAGAGAGGATGGAGAAAATGAAGTCGAAATTATTAAATTGTCCAGTCACAGCGCCTCTTCTCTGGAGAAAATACTCTCTTTTTCTGTTCTTTCTATCCTTGTTTTGTGTAAGAGCAACCCTATGAAGTCAAGACATTTTGTTAGTAATAGTAATGCCAGCGTTCAAGATCCGATCTAGAACTAGATATAGATCAGATCTCATCAAGACTAATTGCTCACACCAACAAAATTGTGATGATCAACCTGGCTAGTAGAAGATGAAGAAATAATGGAAAACGAAGAGCTAGATCTATCACAATTACTGCTGCACAGCATTAAATTTATTTTGTTTTATTTTTATGTTGTTTAGTTTGTGTGGGCGGTGTTTGGTTGTATTTTTGTTTTTGTTTTGTTTTGTTTTTGGGTTTTTTGTTTACCTGGCTAAACTAAAGCTGTTCTGATTGTCCACTTGAATGTGAGCCACCGTAGAGATTGCCAAATAGGGCCTAGTTAAATTTTTAGCCCCTTCTTGTGGGCCGATCATATTTTTGACTTCATAATACTGAAGAGTAAGCCTAGGCCTATGCCCATTGGGATGTGACCCAGGAAAGCATGGGTCTACTGCCTGGTTCATGTGCTTATGACTGTGACAATACCTGTTTTTTTAAGTTTTACAAACAAAATACTATTTTAATCATAAAAATAATGGTCCCACATGAAAATTCTGAATGTTTTTAAGCTTTAAGCCAAATTTCATGTTTCTGTGTAATGTGGTTATACCCAAGTATCCTGAGCACTTTTTGGGCTTAGCTCCATTTATAATAGATTAAGTGTGCTGCAGGTTAACTAGAGCTAAATCTAAACAATGCACTTATTGATACATGCTGCTAACAGCATACAAAGGCAAACTGATTCTAATAAATCTATCCAGATCTACGCCTATTATTAGTATCATGTCAACACCCCTACCCCATCATTACGTGACCCGAGAAATAGGTGGTTAGGCCTATATGTTATACACTAGTGGCAACTGCCTGATTTTTTTTTTTTAAACAATTGACCCCAATTTCCGACCTTTGCCGACCTTCTTGACCTGGTCATGAAATTTCCAACCTTTTTCCGACTTTACTGGACACACTATGAAAAATTGCGTTGAAAGTGACCACTTTAGAATTCTCAAAAAAGAAAAGTGTCACCGATAGAACAATAATAATATGCAGCCTACAGGTAATGCCCTAATTCACGTGACACACCGCAACATTGGCCATCACTGCGGCCTTAAATTGAAGTACACGGCACATACATCTAGATCTCTAGATTTTTAGTTTTAGGCCTACATCTACACCACTCGACTACGTGAGCATTCTATCTTATCTTAATGCATATAACACGTCTAGATCTAGATTAAGGTGGATCTAGAGAGGCCTGCTTCGCTGAGTGATGTTACCCGTGAGAAGGTCCTGTGACAAGAATTTTGTGAGTACTCATGACACACGTCGAGAACACACCACGTCTCACGCTGGCCTGTCGCGAATTAGATCTACTAGGTTTCTCTACTCTTTCTGTTCCGGGGAATGTCATCACAAAACGCGATACGGCTGGTAACAGCGACATATTCTCAAACTCTAGTCTTGACGCATCTGGGTACTAACTGTGCCTAGGTTTTTTTAACAGCAGAAGTAGGTCACCTTGCATTCCACCACCTAGACAAATATGCCTCTGAAAAAAAGAACAGTCTGCTGCAAAGCAGTTTTCCGCTTGCTTGAGCCTGCACAGCTCTTTGCCTATGGAAATGGCCTGTGGGTGTGTCGTGTGTACGGCCATAACTGCACCCAGTAAAGTGCTGGCATACGTTCACCCGAATATACAGGTGGAATTACGGCAAAAATTACACCAATGATTGAATCTTCTCTTGTTCTTTTAAAAAAGAAAGAAAAATTGCTGTGGACTACCGCACATGATTGAACAGCTGCTTCGCTGTAACATTCCGACCTCCAAGCACTGCGTAACATTTCGGCTGTCACTGTAACCTGTTATGGCGAGCCCGTAACTTTGGCAGGTCTGTGTCTGGCATGGCACAGCAAAAAAAGCAATTTGACAGCTCTCTTACTGCCTATCGTATCACCAGATTCATGGGGTACAGATGTCCCTTATAATCCCAGTCTGTCTCTTGTTGCCGGAGGCCATGTTGCATACTTTATCCTCCACTTGACAAAGCATGTCAAACAGCTATGAACTATCCTTGTGTTGCAGGGCAAAGTGCTTCAAGGTTTGCATGGCTGTTTTCTTATCTCTGACAGTGACAGGTGGGAGTGGAGCTTCATCGCTGTCATTGTCATCAGGTGGCTGCTTTCTTGTTGATGCTGTCAACAATGGTATCGACCGATGCCTCGCCACTCACTGACTGCCAAGTCTTTGTCGATGTTGACATACTCTTCAGGGCCTGCGTCAGCATCGTCAATTTTGCTAAACAGGGCAGGCAAAGCGATCTCATTGGCATTGATCAGGAAATAGGCGTTTTCATTGGCTTAGAGTACAAGATACCACTGGTCAGAAACGTGGTTACCTGTTTGGCTCAATTTTTTTTGTGTATCAAGCATTGCTATCAACTGCCGATTATCGCTAGATCAATGTTGCTAACCAAAGTTTTCACTGACACTTATGTCGCTATTTTGAGGTCTTACTAGTAATATAGCAAAAAATTTGGGACCAGAGATCAATGTCGCTATCCCGGGGTTGTCGTTATTCAGAGGTGTCATTATCCAGAAGTTCCACTGTATATTGTTTTTCTTTCATCAAGAAAATTTATCTTCAGGGTGGAAAGTGTAAAATCTTTCTTGCCGCTGAACGTTCGCAGTTGCGCCGCATCAAACGGTATATATATGTGCGGCTTCAATCGGTATATCATACAACCAACATTGAATGTTATGCAACATGCTATGACATGCTGGATTACAGATGTACTCCAATATTTTGGAATAAACTGTGCACCAAAGTTAGAAAATCTAAAACACATTTTGCTTTAACTGATACATGCAGAAATGCCAACCAATTACATGATATAAAGTTGTAATCCATCATAAAAAAATGTGTATTTCCCTGATAAAATATGTAGGTATATAACCTGATGTTTAAAAGTAGGCGCATCATTTTAGACTTAGACAGGGCTCAGACGCAAGTCAAAACTGAACTTGCAAGAGAATGTAAGTTCTCAATTTTAATATAGGCTTAATTTTTCTTTAATTCTCTGGCATAGCTTTCTGTTGCTGCCAAAATTTGAAAAAAATTCCACATGCTTTCGAGGAAACAATAGGTCATCAACCTGCTCAAATACAATTAATTATTGTGTTCTTAATATTTTTGAAGATGTCCTAACATTGTTTCAATAGTGTCCTCTCATAGTTCTAAATGTTTCTTTACATCCTCTTTGGACATTGACGAATAGGTAAATTTAATGCTCACCTCCTGAGGTTGTATTAAAAATTAAAAACCACTGGAGGTAATTCACGACTCAATCAATTCTATTGATTATGTCCCTTTACTATTATTATCCCCCTAATAGGCCTGCCTTAAAAGTGAAAGGTAGGGTTTGTGACCTATTATAGTAAACACCATTGTCACAAGCAGTCAATGTTTTAGATTGTAGCAGGAATCGTATACCTCTCTCTCACTCTCTCCCTATCAATCACTCTCTCTCTCTCCCTCAATCAACCTCTCTCTTTCTCTAAATCAATCAATCAATATCTCTCTCTCCCACCCTCATTCGATCTCTCTCTCTTTCTCTCTCTCTCTCACACACACACATCCACACACACACCTACACACAATATAGGCCAACATTAGGCCCAGAATAATATTACTATTGTGCTCGCTCGCTCTCTCTCTCTCTCACACACACACACACTTGCCCACAATACACCACGAAACATAGATTGTGAGCTCAATGCAAAGGCGTACCAAGGCAACACCTATTAGGTCTAAAATAATATTACTCTATGCCTATTACTATTGTGCTCTCTCTCTCTCACACATCCACACACACACAATATAGGCCAATATTAGGCCTAGAATAATATTACTATTGTACTCTCTCTCTCACACATCCACACAATATAGGCCAATATTAGGCCTAGAATAATATTACTATTGTGCTCTCTCTCTCTCACACACACACACACACACAAACAATGTACGGCCTACACTGTTCCCATTCCTTACAAACACACACATGCACACAGGCTGCAACACACAAGAATGCGATCACGAAAATACCAACATCACACTAGGCCTAGCCTCAAGGCCATACTGAAACAGGCCTACAGACCTACCAGTACTATGCAGTATGATTTTTTGTTCATAGCGGACTCGATAATCAAGTCATAGTGCGCTATACAAGTGGAGCTCCACACACCACGTATTTTCTCGCTCAATAATCGTAATAAATCTCTACATGTAGATCTAATTATGAAACAGCTGGAGTCTTCTCACGACCGGCCCGACTTGAGTTCGGCCTCGGATTCTCAGTCGATAGAAGCGCAGCTGAGGATCATAGCCCTACACCAGCGTTGCTGCGGAAAACTTTCCACCCTGAATCTTATTGCTTCACTCAGGTGTTAAAGGAGTACCTAGCAATAGGCAGGTATCCTTGCGCCATTTTAGTGTGTAGGCCTACTCTCCAGTTTGTGCTACCGGCAAAAATAAATCATTATGCACGCTCACACATACATTTGTGTCATTTTATGATCATATTCAAATGCTCCCAATTTCCACAGTGAAAACATATGTAGGTCTACCTGTACCACATTTCCCAAAAGAAAGGTTATACCGCTTAAAAGTAGATAATAACAACTTCAAGAATTATCATAAATGGCTCCATATAATAATAGCCAACCATTTTTTGAGAAAGAGCCATAAAAATTCAGGACTAAGTGGAAATCCTGAAATACATCATCTTTCTCTTATTCATTTCAGAAAATCCACAGACTTTCAAACATCCCCTCACTCTTCTGGTAAAAACACAGAATCAACATGACACAGAACAAACGCAAGTCTCTCGAAGTTATCTTTACATTGCAAGAAAAACCTGAATTTATTTATTTAATCCTTCTTAGCCCGCCCACTTTTATTTGGGATAACAACTGGCCGCTGGCTCTTTAGGATGGCACAGGCCCTTCTGACAGCAGCATTACCCAAGTCTCTTCGGTATCCATTAGCTTGAACTGCGTTGCGGATGGTGCGAATGGTACGACGGGCATCCTTTTTCAACTCAATACGTTTCAAGCTCTTGGCAGGTTTGCGAAGACCTGGAAGTAACAGACAAAAACAACAAAATAAGTCAGACATGCATACCTGGACGATACATAAACATGTCAAAGAATAAAAATATCTAAGCAAATACCGGTACTAGCTGACCAGAACGTCAACAAGTCGGAAACTAATCAATGGCAGCTTCTTCATCTACGTCTAGGTACCTTTGATCTGAAATGAACATACGAATTATGACGCATACAACATCTAGAAAACATTCATACATCATGAGTGAAATGTGCCAAAGGTCACCGGCCTGCAAATCTGTACAATTAAATACTGCCTAGCCTGCAACTAATCATCTCTAATATTATATAGGCTTTATTAAACAATTCATAAAAATACAAGTGTGCGGAGTCAAGTTCCATAGGACTAGCCTAGGTATTGAATGATGACTCTGAGCACAGATAAACGTTTTTAAAAATCTACTGTTGACTCCACTTGAATTGAACTCCCTTGAGTTGATCGCATAAGTTGATTTTTTCTTTGGAACGAGAACTGCTATAGATAAATAATAACAAATTAAAACATCAACACCAGCATTGCTTCGCATGTGTTGATTGAAATTTTCTGCCCTGTCAATGAATTTAAGAAGAAAAAGGAAACAGATGAGTTGATTCGGAAAGTTATCGGTACCAGTAGGCTACATGACTGTCCAGTAACAACTCAATACCTAGCAAGCAAGGCCTAGGCCTATCAATCATCAATTGCCGCAAGCACCGCACGGGATGCAGTGCACCGGTATAGTAGGGCCTACACCATTCATTCATGCATGTAGTAGGCCTACAGGCTACAGATCTTAGGCTATACGGTGCCAAATAAACAATGATAGTATTGATAGTAGGCCACAGAGATTAGTAGGCCTAGGCCTATTGAAAGGCTGAGCTTCGCCACCAACATGTGTATTACCCCGTCATGGTTAGGCCTAGACAAGGGAGACTTGCAGTGAACGTGTAGGCACAATGTAATAGGCCTATAGGTAGACAAACATATAGTATGTGTCTGCTGTTTAGTAAGTATCGGGGTAGATCTAGGCCTACTGCTGGTCAAGGAGGGGATTGGAGACAAGAGGGAAAGCAGGGTGGGGGTGGGAAAATGGAAGATGCGGATGGAACGTAATTTCATCATTTAATGTTTACTTCATGCTATGCCAAGCTAGGGCTTTTGTTCCGCCGATTACACTCCAGCTCTCAAAGTGTACACATTGCAAGGCACAGCATTGCATTTTTTTTTTTGTTAGCTCCATTGGTAAAGAAGGAAAACAGGTATGATCTAGAAATATACGAAGTGGATAGCTAAGAGTAGAGAATATGTTATAGAGGAGAGGGGGAGGTAAGAGGATCAAAGAAGCAGAGGAAAGAAAAAGCAACTAAAAACCAAACAAAAAATCTGAAAAAGGTAAATGTAGGTTAGATACATATAATATAGATCTTGTTACTGTAAACTGCTACACCTATGATCAACAACAGCCATCAAGATAATCCCATTTAATAAAGTCCCCATACACAGTTTTTGTTCTGTAAATTATGCCTTATAAAGCTTTGACGGTTGTTTTGAACTTTGGATGTATTGATCTTTTTTCCACTCCCCCAACAAGATCAACTTCAGCGCAGTAGACTGTATATGCATTCCAGCTGGCTGTTCAGCCTTCTGACTGCAGTTGCGCGGCCGGTGATAATCACAGGAAATGTTTAGCAGGCAAGACATGCCACAGCCAGCAGTCTTTCACTCATAATATACATAAAATTCTATGCCAGTAATTCACCACAGTACAACATCTGAACCCCCCCCCCCCCCTCACCAAAAAAAGAAAAAAAAAACCCACAAAACAACAAAAACAAAACAAAAACAACAAACAACAACACACACAATAAACCTGAGTCAATGGGGCATTGAGAATTAAGTACCTTGCCCAAGGACACTGCCAGTA
Organism: Goniobranchus kuniei; assembly: GCA_025770095.1. NCBI lineage: Eukaryota > Metazoa > Mollusca > Gastropoda > Nudibranchia > Chromodorididae > Goniobranchus > Goniobranchus kuniei. Next base: position 2,915 of record JAOYNN010104174.1, on the reverse strand, counting down.
AACAAAGGAATTACAGAGTGAGCAAATGGCCAAGCAAAGAATTGTGGCAGTCCTCCATGGCTACCCATCCTGTAACTAACCACAAAGTCATTGCATGGCACGCTGACACCGAGCTGCTGTTCAAAACACTAGTAGTAAGTTCACAAAGCTAACTTTCCATATATTAACAGCAGCTTTATCAACATGTTTTCCAATTGTGGAATTCTACCTTTATAAAACAATTTTTCTTAAATTGCCATGTAGCCCCCCACCTGTTCCAACATGATTCCTAGTGTGCCCATGAACATAAATGGGGAAAAAAATGTAGTTTTTGCAACACCAATGTTCAACATAGTCTGCTAGTCCCCATAGGCCAAGTTACTAGATCTACACATTAGATCTGCCTCACAAACATGCTTGCCCCGTGCCGTCGACACTACCTCCCCACTTCCACTTCCCTGATGACTTATGATGGTTTCACTGTCCTGACATCAAGTCACCATTCAGTTCTCGTCTGTTAGTTGGACGTTGCACAGAGCTACCAACTTCGCATTTTATCCTTACCTACCCTCCACAAAGGGCGCTTACATTAAAAGTTAGTGCACACACATTTGGTAAGCCGCTTAGTCTGCACTTCATGCTACTAGAAAGGTATCTCAGACTAGAGGTCCAGCCCCACTCTCCCCTCATCCCCAAACCCCTGCTCACATTTGCCCATTACCTTAAAGGAATGATTAATCAAATGAATACATGTAAATGACACATGGAAACAATAAAAATAAGCTCCTCTAACTGGTGTATCTCCCTTTCAGCCTAGCATTCCATTCATTCTCTCCCATCATGCCATGGTGCTTCCTTTACCATCAATCTCCCAATTATTTCCCTTTGGATTTTATATTTCGTGGGCTCCAAATTAACTAGTGCTATGTACAATTTAGAATTGTCAGCCAATTTTTGAATTCATGTCCCAGAACTACCTAGGTCTATGTCCCAAATTCTCGTTTCAATATAGAAGTAATGTTATGGAATCTTGTGTACAGTACATTTCAATTAGAGGAGGACATGGCTGTTAACAGAATGCAACTAAGTTTCCGAGCAGGTCCGCCTCCAAACTTGACGTTCCCTGTAATCCGATACGGCAGCGAAGCGAAAAGCCTTCATTTTAGGGGATTTCCCTTCACAGCAGCGCTACCAGAAATGTTCAGAAATGTCCTTCATCACAGTTAATAAACTCTATCAGAAGGGCTTTATTTCTTCATCACATGCATTAAGAATAAGACAGAGAGAAAGTAGATATCTATCCCATACACGTAAGACATTACACACTCATTTGACAACTGTATATTATCGTTACAAGAAGATACAGCATCAGTGAATGGGAGAGTTAAGAAAAATCACACGTCATGCATGGAGGTAATCGCATTCTTTAAGTAATCAAAACAATATGAACATTTCTCGTAGCACTGCTGTGAAGGGGAATCCCTGAAAACTAAAGCATTTCGCTCCACCACCGTATCCGGTTACAGGGAACGTCACCGTTGGAGGCAGCCCGGCTCGGAAACTAAGTTGCACTCTGTTAACAGCCATGTGTGAAATACCTTGCTTATCATTTTGAATTAATTAAGAATACACTGTTTGATGAGAAAAACTGTACCACATCAAGAATGATGATCACAATCTATTTCAAGGCAAAATTTAGTACTTTGACAAAGTTTGGTCATCATTTTCTGTTGAGATTTTGTGGTTCTTTGATTTTTATGTCAATAAATTATAACTTTCTGGCAGCTAAAACATTAACTTAGTTAATAGGAACATGGGTGCGTTGTTATTTTTTAAATTACAGATCTATATTTTAAACTTAAACTACTGTGTGATGAAACTGTTTCACACAAGTGAATTTTTTTATTACTTTTTTTTCTGCAAAAACTTACACACATGTTGTTCTTTCTTTTCCTCCTTCCTTGAATATAAATACAGTTTAGATTTTTTAATTAAATGAAAATATATAAAATATCTCACCTTGCTGACATTCTTTTTCATGCTCATGAAACACTCAAGGATTTGTGAATGAAATGCTAGTTTAGAAAAAAAAAAAGAAGAAAAATTACAGTTAAATAATAAACAGAATTTGTATGGCATACTTCCATTAAGGTCTAAATTTAAAGTGCTTTAAAATATGATATACAAGATAATAAACAGAATTCGTATGGCATACTTCCATTAAGGTCTAAATTCAAAGTGCTTTACAATATAATACACAAGATAATAAACAGAATTTGTATGGCACAATTCCATTAAGGTCTAAGCTTAAAATGCTTCATAATATGATAATACAAAATAATACATAGAATTTGTATGGCCCAATTCCATTAAAATCTAAGCTAAAGTGCTTTACAATGTATACAAAGAGCTTTAAAACATAATAAAAAAATTATTGCTCAATAGCACAAACACATGCATACATGTGCACAAACAAACACAAACCTATACACGCACAAACAAACACATATATGTAGAGAGAGAGAGAGAGAGTGACAACTAAGATCCCACACGTGGGCGAAAATAAAAGAAAAATGGGATGTTGGTCAGGAGGATCAGGATATTAGGTAGGAGGCAGGGGAGAGAAAAATCCATATAATGAGGACTGAAAATGAACAGAGTCATATCATTCATAAATATAGCATTCACACCTAAGAGATTCCAAGCCCCTTAAACAATGAGGCCACAGTCAGATGCAAGGAACAGAATTTTGCGGGGTCTTTGAGCAACCATAATGTTTGCTTATCTAGCGTCTGGAGGCAGCTTGTCATCATATCTTGATAAGACAGTGATGACCAGTGCCCAGATAGCTAGCAACAATCTTCTTCTTCTTCTTCTTCTTCAGGTACCGTGTCTGAAACAGACATTGGCGATCATGTTCCTCCACTCATACCTGT
>JAOYNN010104063.1:0-11669 GCA_025770095.1 Goniobranchus kuniei | reverse complement strand
GAGAGAGAGAGAGAGAGAGAGAGAGAGAGAGAGAGAGAGAGGCAATCAGACAGACAGACAGACAGAAAACAATGACAGAGACAGAATTCTTGTCGGACAGAGATACTCACAAAGATGCCTGCTGTTGCCCCTTTTTTTTCCTTTTGATTAATGTCGAGTACTTTGGTACTAAGATGAAAATATCCTTTGTCATGTAAAAGGGAATAACAATTATAAATTCAAACATGAGGCAAAAATCTACAAGTTTGATCTGTGATTAGGGAAAATTTTACCTGAAAAGCTAGAATAATCTTTAAATTTAATAACAGATGAGCTACATGTACAGTCAATGTGGGATAAGCCGATTTTCATGGGTCACAGCTAAAAAAATCGACTTACTGAGTAAAATGGGTGGAATGGATTAACAATGTGAGAACATGGAGGGTTTGTCCGGTACATTTGTAATGTTGATTAGTGGCTTTCTACTCATTTTTTGTTTCTCAGATGAAGTTGTTGTTCTTGACTGCAAAAAGAGAGTAATTTTCAGTGAAACTGAGTCAGTCAGTCAGTATTCAGGTAGAAAAAAATGACAAAAATCTAAGAAATAGATCTAACTATTTTTTCTCTATATCTCTAAGGGTCAATGGGGCATGTCTCTTCCCATCCCTAAAAATGCTGTGGTAGCGTGGCTGTGGGGTCATGGCATTCGACTTGTAAACACAAGGATGCAAGTTTAAAACCAGGTCTTGCCATGGCTTGTTTAGTCCTTGGGAAAGGCTATGTACAGACTTTCCCTCAGCCCACTCAGGTGTCATTGAGTACACCCAACCATATGCAGAGGAGGATCTTGTCAGTATGTAAAATGGCTGCATCTCTGTATATTCCACAAGGAGTTGAGAAGGTGTTTGGTTGGAAAAGGCCCGTCGTGGAACATTTGAGTAGCGCTTTCAACACATTTAGTCTATTTAGCTCTATGTAAAAGCTCTACTACATGTAATGTAATTTCTTTTAATTCCCCTCTTTAAATTCTGCCCCCATACTTTTTTCTATACTGAGCCACAAATTGGCTCGCAAGCAAAATCCTTCATTGAACAACTAGCTCATGTGCAGAATGTTTTATTGAATATTTAAAGCTGAACTGGGCTTTGGGCTAGCGTGAAGTTTTCCATGGTGGGTCGTACTTATAAATTAGGCAAAATGCAATGTCTAACCAACACCAAACAAACACAACTTTTTTGGGTGTTTTGATGCTTCTCCTTTTTACTCTATTAGGTCATCTCTGGGCCCATGAAGAAAAGTTACTTAAGAGGAAAATAAACTACAAGTAGCAGACAAAGGTTTTCGTAAGGGCAAAAGAAGTTGCCAAAAGGAAACAAAGTAGTTACAAGAGGTAATGAAACAGAAGGATGAATTCTAATTGACAGACCAAGAGAAAAATCATCTCTCAAAACAACAACAAAAAACAAAAAAATACCCCCCCAAAAAAAAACAAACAAAAAAACAAAAAACAACAACAAAAATCGCTTGAAAGAAAAACCTCCAATAAAATAGCAAGCAAAAACCCAAAGAAACAAAAAATGATGACATTAACAATGACCGTTGAACATCAAGCCCTAATACTGCGCATTGCAATAATTACCCAGGACTTTTCAGCATCTTTGTGTACTGAAGTGCTCAATCCACCCACACAGCAAGTGATTCCACTCCTGTTTTTAAGTCACAGAATGCACACAAATGGTGGATGGCCACTAACTTTGCCTCCTTCCTTCTCCCAGCAAAATGCTCCCCAATTTCAAAAACAAAATGGAGTGTGACAGAGGACGGAGGACATGAGAAAATTTCTTGCTCAACCCTTATTAGCATTTGACAATATATATATAGGCAGGGGATGGTGCTGGGGTGAATACTACATGCACATCTTCTCAGTTGAGATCCTGAAACCCAAACCCCCATGGGAGTCACTCCTAGTATGTTATAAAATATTGTATGATGACATACAACAATGCCTATAGGCAAGGCTTCTTATTGCACTTATATATAGTTATTGGTGTTTGCAATGGAAATATAGTCAGATTTGGAAAGATCAACTTATGGAGAACTCAACTTTAACAGCAGAATTCATTTTTGCTATTATTAATATTATCATACGCATCATTAGGGGTGGAAGTGGATGCAAGCACACACACACAAAAAAGGACGACAAAAGTGAAAATCAACTTATCAAACATTGACTGTATATGTACGAAAAGAACAAGTGCAAAATGAGGCATATTCAGACATTTTGGAAGTATGTTTTGTATTGAAGATACTATTGAATAAAATAAACATGTGATAATTTCATAAATAAATAAAAATTGTCACATCTTGTTTTCTTGTTTTATGTTAAATTGTGTCTAAAATCCTTAGATGATGTTTATTTACCTAGCATGTTGTTGTTTTGTAAACACATAAGTTCAACACTGGCAACTTTTAAAGTTTAAGGATCACTTCTCAAACAAAAAATTTTGATCTGTTAAAACACCTAATTTATTTATGTGACCTTTAAAATCAGCGAACATGCTAGGCAATAAAATAGTGCTGTTTATAATTGGTCCTCCTAAAGTGAAGCCTAGAGCATGATGCATGTAATTATGATTGACATGTTCTCTTTGGGTGTTAAAGAACAATATTAAAAAATAATCTCTACCTAATATAAACTGTACTTTCCTTTCCCTTTTCAAGTAGGCCTACACATTTCAAGTTGTGAATTAGAACAAATAATATTCATAAAGCTAGTTTCAACCTCTTTATATAGTGGTTGACCCTCTTACTGGAATTTTATTCAGAATGCATTCATTCATGATAAAGAATTTCTCATTTAATAACTATAAAAATAGGCTAAATCATTTCTACGCATCCATTTTGACTCACCAGTACTTGATTAAGTGGTACAAAATGTGCAAGACTTACCAATAACAACTTGTAGATTTATTACAATATTTCATTGAAAAAAAAAACCAACACACAATATTTGTATTATTTATTTGGGGTTTTAGGGCTAAGTTTGACTGCAATGGTCATCTCAGCGCCAAAAAAGAAAACAAATTGAACAGCAAAAATAAATTTTGACTCCTCTATGTATCTGGAATGTAACTTTCATAAAAATATATTATTAAAAAATTAAAATGTTTTTAATTTATATATATATATGTGATATGATGTGTAATTAGCGCAATAAGACTTGTAAAAACAACATGAAGTTTTACATCATTGAACTTAAATTACAGTCACAATATAAAGGATACAATTAACGTTTTCTCAATGAAATAAATGAAAGAAATGACATAAGAAATAAAACAACAAAACAATACCTCCCCTCCCCCAAACACACACACATACATGCACCAAATTACAAATAACCATTCACAACTCCCTCCCAAACCTTACAAGCATCTGTCTTTCCCCATCCCCAAATTAAAAAAAACAACAACAAAAAGTCAGCACTTAATGGCAGATATGTTGTTATTTGAATATTCACAGTTAAAAGCAAAATATTTCCTCTTTCATCAAATATTGGGTTTATGAAATGCTAGTACTGGTAATCCACTTATATCGAACGCCAACTTATCGACATTTTGATATGTTGACATATTTTCAAATCTCCGAATTTTTCCCTCATTATCTTTACTAAATAATTTCTCTTATATCTAACTTTATTCGGCTCACTTGACTTTATCGACATTATTCCAAGAGGTACCTGGCGAAGTCCCTGAACATAAAGGGTGAAAATGGTCAACACATCAGTTCTTAATTAGTACCCATATCTGCATAGCGCTGCACCGACACAACAGGCTTTAGTAGGTCATGTACACCCTACATGTGATAGTTGACGTGCACATCTAGCGCCGTAGGCATAACACCCTCACTAACCCCACTTCCCATCTCCATCCCATTCCATCACTGGCAAGTGCTGTGGTCGGTTGCCTCGCTTTTCACTTACTCTCAGTAAGCGATCACAGCAGACAAGCCTTAGGCCTTTTACCTATACAAGCACCTGTGGAGCAAAGTTTGCGTCGGTGTGTAGTAAGTCACATTGCTAGCAAGGCACCAATACTAACCCCTATCCCCATCCCTTCATGTTTGTCCATCATCACAAAGCTCCAGTCTCCAGTGTAGGTAGGCCTACATCTCTCTCAGCTTCCTATTTATTCTCTCGATTCATGTAAAAAGCTGACACATTACAGCTCTGTTTCAGCACAAAAGTGTATCCTGCTGCTAATACTAATAGGCTTATTGTCTTTTTCCCGCTGACCTCTCCTAGTTCTTTACTCTTTGGCACTGTATCTGTTTTTATCAACATTCAGATATATCGATATCAAATCCTCTTCCCAAAGCATGTCGACATAAGTAGATTATACTATATTAAAATGTAATTAAAAAAAAAGAATTTTGTTTTCATCTTATTATGCTAGCTTTGATTTATGGGAATTTTAAATTCAAAAGGTTGCAGTTCATTTTCTTTGTTTCTGGCTTTTTTTTCCTTTGTGCGGATTTAGTTATTTTGCAATTGATATTAAGCTTTATTTTACCTTCAAAACAAATTTACAAAACTAAAGGGAAAGAAGATAGGTCCTGCAAGTCAGGGCATAAATTCTGCATTGTACTCACTGTCCACTCAATGCATTGTGCACATTTTGTGAATTTTATATTAATCAAAAAAACGTCTTTATTATTCATAAATTTCTTTTTCCGGGAAAAGGGGCAATCTTCTTGGGAGAAAATTCACCAATACATGTTATATGTGCAATGTTGTGTTTGACGTAAACACAGTTTACAATGGATGAGCAAAATTGTATAAATACACATTCATATGAAATCAAAGATAAAGATACACAGAATGTCATCAATGATATGTTCATAAAACATCAACATAAAAATTGAATATGGCATGAAAAAGACGGCTTGTAATTCTTTGTCCAAAATATTGTGATATGGCATAAAATATATTTAAATTTATATATACAAGAGGAATGCATTTATTTTTAAGGCCTTCCTGTAAAGACTATCAAGCAGATGTAAGCATGAAATCTTTACCTGTCATGCAGAAATGTTACAAAACCCATTAGGTGGTACTAAATGATTAACAGCAGTTATGTTGGATATATGAATTATGACAGGCTAGGCGATTGGGGTAGAATAAAGTTTGGGATGAAAAGGAAAGAAGGAAAAGTGTGCGCCATGGGCATGTTGGAGGAAACTGAAGGATGAAGTATCTTGAGAGAGCTTTACTGGTTTTGGTAGTAAATTAAGAACCAAATTTCTTCTGACTGTGACAGACAGGACTGTAGGAATGACACTTTCAGTTGCCAACTGATAACGAAAATATAGTGTGGAGTGACTTACTGTGATAAAATTCAACGTTTTATCACGGTCTTTTAAAGTCCAAAAACGTTTTATCACGGTCTTTTAAAGTCCAAAAACGTTTTTTCAAGGTTCCAAATGAAATTACAATATAGTATGTCCATACATTCAAGCGAGCTTAAGAGACTCTAGGGTTAAAGGTCCATCAGTAAAATTGAGGTTATTCACGAAATTTCCTGAATCAGTGTCAGCACATGATTGTTCAGAATTGTTTCTTTTTCAGTTTGGTTGATACAGACTGCCCAATGATTGTCATTTTCAAGGTTTTTCAAGGTCTCTGAAAAATTCAAGGCGTTTCAAGGTTTTTCAAGGTCCTTAATTTTTTCAAGGTTTTTCAAGGTTACTTCTCACCCTATGGGTGTCAACTTTTGGGAAAGCAAGTCTGAATGAGAGATGTGACAGGTATGAAGAGGTAGAAGAAGCCATCAAGACACAAAAGGGGACAAGGAAGGAATAGGAGAAATATAACGATAATGTAACATTTGGAGCAAAGATAAAAGTTGAACAATTAGCAAAAAAACCCAATAAGAACAAAATTAAACCCACAGGCCTTTCAGGAATTCTATGATGTAATGAAGTTATGCAAAGATCGGTTAAAACATAAACAGAATTGTAAATCTGAAATTTATTGCAAGCAAAAATATTCAACAAATTGTTATGATGAAGAAAGAGAGTGAAATGATAATGTGTAAGGATGAAAAAATATTAACAATTAGGAATATGTCATTATGATGAGCTATAGAAAGATGAAAAGGAGAGGAAACAGAGATGAACCTCTCCAAACAATCATGAGGCAAGTTATGTAGGTAAACAAATTTGGCAGTTAGAACAAAACAAGAATACAAAAGGAAAGCCATTAGATCAGATGACCTCCTGATAGAAGTTCGGAGATGCTGCTTCAGATTATTTGTACTGGTTATTCAACGTCCTAATGGAGATAGATGGCTGGATGATATGAGAAGAATAATCATAGTAATCTGCTGATGTTTAAAAACAAAAGGGATAAAGAGGAGAGGTATATGTACTACGGAGGGATGAAGCTGATGATTAACATCATGAAAATTTGGGAAATTATATTTAAAAGGACAGAAGTGAAAATAGTGAAAATGCAATAAGTGATTTTTTTTTTTTAATTTGGTGTTTTAGGTCTCTTTTTGACTACAAAGTTCCTCTCAAGGCCCATGGAAAAAGTAAGATGAAAGCCTAGGTAAATGAATTAAAAGTGAGACAGAGAACAGAAGTAGTAGAAAAGACTTTTCAGATGAAGAAAAGTTAATACAAAGGGAAACAGGCATTTAAATAAACAATAACAAAATGCATAACAATTTAAGGAAACTAAAAAGGCTACATGGAGAGATGAGTTAAAACCAAAAAAACATATCATCTCTCTAAAATTCATAAAATTTAACACTGGCCATCAAGCCCCCTAACTGTACACCATGACGACAACCCAGATTTTCTACCGCCCTTTGTGTACAAAAGTATTGGGTCCAATCAGATCGCAAATGACCCTGGTAGCATTTTTGTAGTATACAATGCATACAAGTGGTGGATAGCTTGGTTTGGGACTTGGAAATCCTGCCCAAAACAGATCCAAATTCATTCTTGAAAATGCATAATATATTATCTGTGTAGTTCAGGGAAAAACAGAAACATAGGATGACCGTAAAATCACGCAATATCCTAATTACAAAGGCAGCTATTAAATCTTTAGTAAAAACGCAGTGCCTAGATCTAGGTCTGTATTCTCACTATGTACATCTTTGCACCAAAAAAAGCACCAAGGCTGCACATGACTGATTTGATTTGATAAAGAAGGTAAACATCTCAAATATTGACATTGGATGAAAGAATAGAAGTTATAATGTTTCATGGAAGAGAAGGGTGGTCTCTACAAATAGCAGTAGATAAATTCAACTGAAGACACCCAAACTCAAATTTAAATGCTTCCAGGAGACATCCTCTAATAATGGACACATTTTTATTCCAATAGTTTAGATTATTTACAGCACGATCTTTTGTGTGCTAAATTGGGTCATTACATGACATTTTTACGATCATAAATAATCCCGATATTCTAATCATATCTCCAGATATTGCATGACTTTATGGTCACCCTGTAGATAGACTGTTTGTTAAATGTTAAAAAAGCCCCTGCAGAATTAGAATGGTTTGGACTGGTAAAGAGAAGAAATGAGAACTTTATTGGCAAAATGGTACAGAGATGGAGTCTGATGGTGAGAGAAAGAGATGAATGCTGAGCTAAAGATGAATGAAAGTGTAAGAATGGTTATGAAGGGGGTTGCTCTTAAATGAAGAATATTCAAGAATTGATATTTGTGGAGAAATGGCAAGGCTGCAAGCATTGAATTAGAGGAAGATGCACAACGGTAAATGATAGGAAATAAGAAAATTATATCATATCACCCTTTCAGGCTATAAATAAAGTTTATCATAATGTAGAAATATCAGAAAGAGTGTTAATAGTGTCTGAATATAAAAATCAACAACAACAACAAATTAAAACAAAATTGATTACAGCTAGATATATCATACATATGGAAACATCATTTCTGTTCCCCCTGACCTTTCTATGCTGCAAAACAGTATGTTACGTCATATTAAAACATTCAAACACTTTTGGACATGGTATTGCTTTTCTGTAGCATTTCAGTTACATTCATTGTTTCTTTGATTCATTTGGCTGAGCTACATCAAAGTTGATCATGGAAAGGAATATTTAGACATGGGTAATGATGTGCCACAATGAAAGACGGTTGCACCCTTCTAAATTGGACCCAGTTGCCAGGTGTCGGGCAAAAGTTTTAAAGTTTAAACATTAAACCATCTTTTTTCTAGGTAAAATGGCTTTACAGTACAGTGTTGGAAGTTTGTTAAAAATGCTGAAGATATACCTACAGGCCACAAACAATTAGTACTAGAGAATTCTAAAGAAGAACAAAGCAAGAGCTGGTTGAAAATCAGATAAGGAAAAGAAAATGGAACTGAATAAGGCACACCTTATGAAAAACACCAAAACACATCACCAGGAAAGTCCTTGATTGGAACTCTCAAGGAAAGAAAATAGACGGAAAGCCCAGGCAGAAACAAAGGTGAACAGTTGACAGTGAACTCCAGACAATTGGCCTGACGTGGGGGAAAGCCATGAAGATTGCCCAAAACATGGTCAGGTGGAAAATGTGTGGTGGAGGCCCTTTGTCCTCTCGAGTAGTAGCAGTAGCATTAGTAGTAGTAGTAGTAGTAGTAGTAGTAGTAGTAGTAGTAGTAGTAGTAGTAGTAGTAGTAGTAGTAGTAGTAATTCTAAGTTAAAAATATAAGAGCATAAGTTTCAGACTATATACGTACCCACAAATATGCACAATTATTACCCATATGGAATGTCAAAGCAATATCATTTAAAATTCAAAATGCTTTGCTGCAATCTTAAAATGTGTAAGCAGATGATATGAATGAACACAATCTACAATAAATGAATCGCTAAGGATTAAAATATTTGATTTAATTTTATAGTCAAATCGTTATCAGAAAACAAACAGAGGAAAACTTGAATACAAATGAACTTTACTAAAAAAATTACCCTTTTAAAAATTTAATCTACAAGAATGGTGAAGTATTTTTGCCTACTTTAATACAGCTGACAAATTTAGTCATGATCACAATTAACATAACACTTTGTTTTTCTAGGGGGTACTGTAACTCAGTGGTAGAGCCTTGGCCTGTTGACCGAAAGGCAGCAGGTTTGAATGTGCTTTTTCCTTCAGCAAGAAAATTTATCCCTGTTGCTTCGCTCAACTCTGGTGAAAATGGGTAAAGCTTTGGCTGGAAAAGTACTCTGTAACAGACTAGCATCCTATTCAGAGAATGATAGATAAAGTCTGTCACAGTCCACTTTATCCTATGGAAATTGGGATAAGCTCTGGCCCTATGAGCCAAATCGGCTTCATAAAAGTGTCGAATATCGCCCCCCAAAAAATTCAGACAAAAACAAAAGTACATTACAAAGGAAGGGAAATCCCTCCTAATAATTGTTGGCTTCGTATCTTTCTGCATTCCCTTTGTGTTTACGATTCATACCGTTTTTGACATGTCAAACATGGCAATACGAGCGCATACCAGAAGTTTCGACTTTAGTTGAAGGTGGCTGAATGTACTATTTGCTATACTCATGAGAACATCTGATTTACTGAGAAGATCAGAGTTATCAAAGACTTGAAACTCTGTGTTGCACATTTCCAAATTTGATTTTTCCTTATTCCTACCACAATTCATTCGGATAGTCTGTAGAACTTTCCCTTATAAATTTTGACCTAAACATTCAAACGTCTAAAATTCCTCATAAAAAATTTAACAAATTCCAGCATAGATGAGTCTTACAAAGCATTTTCATAAAGATGACAAGAGTGCAAAGCAAAATAACAAGATCAGAATTGAAAAGTTTCATCTTCTCAGAGCCAAACAGTTGATGTAATAGTTTAAAGGTGTCAAAGATGCTCAATGTTAAAGGTCGAAATCGAAAGTAACCATTGCAGCAAGGAGATGAGGAAAGTATTACTTGGTATAAGTAAAAATGCCCTCAAAGTAAAGGTGTATAAAATGTTTAATGATGAAATAAAATTGTAAATTGTCTAGGATACTTGGCTGGTCATGATACAATTCTTCTAACTTTATGTGAAAATATAAGCTGAGAATATATATTAACATATTGAATGATGTGAAAATAGAATTATGTAAAAATTGTACGGAAGTCAATAATCTCAGCCAACTCTGTGGACATGATCAGAATGATTAGCTGCCAGCCAAAGAGCATAAAATGATTAAAAATGCAACAGTTGCTACATTCAAAACAAAACAGTTGCATTATATTGGAACATTTGCAAGCTACCTCAGACAAATTGCACAACATTCTGTCATTGCTCCATCTAATTTACAATGTACAAAATTACCAATTGAAAGCACTACTTAGACTCTGTTTTCTATATTTGTAGATGGAAAAAAAACAATTCTGACAAATGCTTCACAAACCTATTACAAATAGAAACCCAGTGAGATAGACACGCAGCACTATTTCAGAGCTGATACAGTGGATTGTGTGATGCTTATATGCTTACCCAGGAGGAAGGCAATGCCCATGGTTTTTTTGGGTAAGGATCACAGAAATTTGCCCATGTCACTTTCACATATATCAATACATAGTAAGTAAAGTAAAGTTAGTCCCGTACCCATGACTAAGTGTAGGGGATAATTATACTAATTATACTAGGCATACGGCATAATGTGGTAGTTTGCCAGTACTTTCTACACTGACTTTACTTTCACCAAGTCTAGAAAGACCTAGCTACCCATTTATACTGCTGGGTGAACGGGGGGCCCCGAAAAAAATCCGCTGCCCAGGTGGGTTCGAACCCGGGCCTTCTCACATAGCAGTCAGCTGCTCTACCAACAGAGCTACCGGGCCTCCCTATTAATACATATTTTTTCCATCTATTAAGCAGAGCAAAACATTTATGTGAATTACAGTTTCTTCTGAGTCTGGCTGCAAAAGAAGTCACCAAATTGAAGGATGTGACTTGGCAGAAATACTCATTTTGCACACATTATGTAAATATTATAACTTTCTTCAAATATGGATGATATGTAGTTTCTATAACAAAAGGACTGATAAGTCAACGCTATGCAAAAAGAGATATGGTACATCATAATCTTACAAACTAACTTCTCGCATGGGTTCCTTTTCAGTAGCTGGAGTTGAATGTTCCACTCTCTGAGGACTTTCTTTCTCCTTTTTATCTCTTTTGAATAGTTTCAGTCCTTTGGAAGGTTTATCGGGTTTCTCTGGTTTTGGAGGCTTTTCTGGTTTCTGTGGTTTCTGAAAGTTAAAATATCCAGAAGAAAAAAAAATTAAATCACAATCATGGCAAGGAAAAAAAACAAACACATAATCTTTGTTTACACATTCTCCACCATCAGCACTTCGGTAAATTATGTAACTACTACAATAGGGGTCTTCTGTAACAATCAATGTGTTTGGAAAGTTCTTGTATAGGGTAGAAGTATCCTTCAACATTTACACAGTACATTACCGAAACAGCCACCGCCCCCTTAAAACCCTATGTCTAAGTTGCATACTGATTCAAGAAATCAACTGAAACCCCTGTGCTTATGAAATAAATTGCAATCAATTCAACATTTTCGGAAGGCTGAATTTGTTTAAAAAAGAAAGTCGAAATCACACTCCCCAAAAGAAAAAAAAAAGTCCAACCAACACCCCC
>JAOYNN010103841.1:0-11673 GCA_025770095.1 Goniobranchus kuniei | reverse complement strand
ATTTTTAATCCCACTGGGTTCCACTACCCTCCTCATCAAGGTAAATTGATGGGGTTACCGGTTTAGTCGCCGACTGCCCGACAGATGCAGTTTAACGTCATATATACCCAGGACCATTGCAATCCTTATATTTGGATATCTAGCATCATTAATTAAAGTACATTTTCCTTTGACAAGATAAATTAGCCTTGTTGTGTTGATGGCGCAGTTTCTGTTTCATCCAAATGTTGCGATAAATTGTTCCGTGGTCATTGTTTACAAAGTTTCCAAACTCTAAACCAGAAGGATTACAATGGGTGACAGGAATGTTTACAGTCTGCCCAACAGCAACTGGAAGATAAAAGGAATGAACCAGTGCAGTACAAAACAAACCACTTTTACAAAGGGTCGAGTGGCGCTTTAATGATGTCATATGACCTCGTTGGTGAGTTCAGCGGCGAGCGGCGGATGATATGTAACTTTTTTATGTGACTGAAATTTTCGTCTGCTTGTATCACATGCCGTATGGCGGGTAGAATATGGAATTCCTGTGTGACACTCTTCATATCCCATAATGTGTTCATTAGCACCGAGTAACAAATAGCGCGAGCAGCTAATGACTTTCTGTGTGTGAGACACCTAGCTTATATTCCTTGAAGATAGGTGGCATTCAAGATCTTGTACTCATATACTGATGTATCTTCTTTGTCATTGATGTGTTTGGCATGGATCTATGTTTTTCTCTTTCTCAGCTTCTTGTTTCACTAGGTGATTCTGGCTACTTTGCAGAAATAAAATTTTAATTTGGATTATAAAATGCAAATACATAGCCATTTTTATTCAATTGAAGAGGTGCACATTTCAATTTCTATATATCAGCATACTTTGAGGGCAAGCAGCTTGTAATGTATGTTTTTGTCTCCTTAGATGTTTATCATTAAATTGAAAACTTAAAAGTGGAAAAAAAAAAAGCAAAACCCTATGCTAATTGGGTTTGTTTCTTGTTCTTTTCACAGGTACCGTATCCCACAGGAATTAACAAAGATGACAGGAATTAAAAAAGATGGAAACCAGCTGAAATAGTGATGGTGATATTGTTACATCATCATCGCTATTTTCAGGAGTGTTTTGTGTTTCCTTCTATTTGTTACTTTTATGTGCTTATTCAATGTCACTTTGTGTTTTTGTTTTAGAGTCTCTAAAACAAACCATGTCTGTGTGTGGATTGTGTTGTACATTTTGTCAAGTCTGTTCCTGTGTGGTGTACGGTAGCATGTTGTAGGTCATGTAGTTTTGTTGTGTCTGTGTCTGTATGCAATGTGTTGTCTGTTTTGTGGAGTCCTTGTCTTTGTGTGCGATGTGTTGTTTATTTTGTGGAGTCCTTGGCTTTGTGTGCGATGTGTTGTCTGTTTTGTGGAGTCCTTGTCTGTGTGTGGCGTCCTTGTGTGTTGTCTATTTAGCTGAGTCATTGGAGGGAGTTCACTCTATAATTAGTCCCAGACTAATCAAGATAGCTGAAGGTACTGTACCTTTAAGCCGTCTTCGGCCAGAGCTGTGTTGGAACGGTGCCATTGAAATTTTTTTATTTGGCTCCAAATAAATTATATTTATTTGACTTCAGATAAAAAACGGCACTGTTTTGGATAAGCTTGGGGCCAGTGCAAGGCGGAGTAAAGTGGGCAGTTTGCTCTGAAACTCGGCCTTGTGCTTAGTAGTGAAATCTCTCCTTTGATGAAGCCGTTTTGTGGGGGGGGATATATGAAAGGAAGCTGCAAGGCGGAAAAGGAGAATAGCCTCGCTTAAGGTCACTTCCATCGAATTTTTTTGACCTTGTCATCAATGTGAAGCGATAAGAAATGAAAGAAGAAAAAAAAAATCACTTCAATTTATCATTCTTTCTTTCTCATTCAGTTTGATGATAATAATCATTTTCCACACAATGATCTGTATTCCAATAATCATTCTTTATTCATCAAAGTATGTTTTTCTTTCTACTATCATTCTTCCTAGTTTCTATCATTTTCTTTCTTTCATTAACAATGATCATTTTCTATTTCTGTCATACTTTCTGTCTGCTAGTTTTCTTTCTATTATCATTCTTCCTAGTTTCTATCATTTTCTTTCTTTCATTAACAATGATCATTTTCTATTTATGTCATACTTTCTGTCTGCTAGTTTTCTTTCTATTATCATACTTTTTTCTTTCTTTCTACTAGTTTCTTTACTATCATTGTTTTTTTTTCTTCCTTATTTTATATAGTTTTTTGTTTTTTTTAAACAATAATAACATTTGCTCTTTTCAATAAAGTTTTGTAAACAACTTACAAGAAATCTTTTCGTTTGTTATTTTATATGTTATTGCTGTCTCACTAATGGGGTCTTTAGACACAGCGAGATTTTGGCATGCATCTCTGAGATAAAATTTCAGCCATTTTCCATTTATATGTTGCAATTTGTTGCTTCCGTCCAAATCACATGGATATCGTATTGATATATTGTTGCGTCTAAAGGCCCTATAACATTCCACCCTCAGCAAACTATCACAGCAGATTTCTAAATCCTGAAATGAATCAAGTCTCTGTATCTTTGTCTCCCTCTCTCAACAAAAACAGAGATTGCCATTCTCAGGACTTAAAAATTTGCTTTTACGATAATGTTTGTGTTCAAATTCAAAAGATCAACGTCAGGGAAGCGCACCAATCCAGCAAAGTAAAGCTCTTAAACTTAAAGATGTTGGGTGATTGCAAATGGGCTACTTTAGACAATTTCAAGGCAAATTGAATCACAATGTGGTGTCAAAGAAATTCAACTATGTAGACACAAGTTATAAAGAAAATAAAACGACCATTTTGACATTACCTACAAATGTAATCCAACTGTAATCCAACACAAAATGGGACTCAGGAAAATAGCACATTCAATTAAAGATTGCAGTCTGTTTTTGACAATAAACCAATACTATCAATGCATTTTTTAACAATTTCTTGGAACATTTACATCTTTGCTCGCTTGACAGCAGATTTCAATGACTGGTTCTATATGCTTGACTTTAACAAAGTCATAGATTAAGTGCAATCTCTAACTGAACCTGTATCGTACATGTCTACCAATCATTCAATGTTGCAACAATCAAACACTTTACAAAATGTGTCTACATAGAAGAAGTTCTGATTCATTTGCTTTAGAGTTAGGGTTGATCAGCTTCATTTACAAGTTCGTTATCTCCACCGACTTGAAAAAAATCTTAGAAGATGTAAAACGTTACTGCAGAGATATGGTAGTTAAAAGTTTTAGCACAGGTGGAGATAAAACATTGTAAACAAAGTGACTCATCTAAAACAGTTGAGTTAATAAGGGTATCAATTTTGTGTAATTCCCTGCTACAAACTTCTCCCCTCTCCTGTAAAGGAGGTAGCCTATTGACACACTCACAATGCTTCTGCAAGTTTGTACAACTGTGATGTTTGAAGTAGGTCAACTGTCGTAAATTTATTAACAAGTTGGGTCACTCAAGATAATAGACATCCTACCGATGGGCATTGATTGATAATGGTTCTGCAAAACACGGGTTACATTTAACCAAATTTATCATTTTAAACTTGGTCCATTATTGTTCTTCATTTACATAAATGTAAATATCTCTCCCTAGAAACTAAACCGTTAGACTCATTGCACATGATAGTTTTCTATTTAGAAAACAGTTTTGTATCTAGAAAACTTTAAAAGTACCAGTGATTGTATCACCCTCCAAATACACCGGACAAGGGAAGACAAGGAAAACGGAATTTCATCCAGAAAAATGCCGTCTTAAGAATTCCCAACCAACAGAATGCAATGAAAGCAAGCTATCATGTAAACACAACAAAATGTTATCTAAAAGTAACCATACTAAATAGCCAGGGGTAATGCCTGACTGTATAAACTACAGTGGAAAGAACAGAATGCAATGAAAGCAAGCTATCATGTAAACATAACAAAATGTTATCTAAAAGTAACCATACTAAATAGCCAGGGGTAATGCCTGACTGTATAAACTACAGGGGAAATAACAGAATGCAATGAAAGCAAGCTATCATGTAAACACAACAAAATGTTATCTGAAACTAACCATACTAAATAGCCAGGGGTAATGCCTGACTGTAAACTACAGGGGAAATAACAGAATAAAACCATCTGAAAAAAAGCAAATAATATTTCAGGTTTCTTGAAATGTAACATCTCACATTGTACTAAACTTATAAAGGTAAAGATTTATAAAGTCCTAGTAAAACTTGATTTAGACTATGGATGTTGAGTCTGGGACGCTCATCTGCAGAATAGCAAACAGAAGAACTAGGGTAGAGAAAGTCCAACCAAAATTTCTTAGTGCCAATTTACACATTTAACAACTGTCAGGACATCAAATCTTACAAGACTAGCAAGCAAGATGGACAACATTAGAGGAGCAGGAAAATAAAAAGTCTACAGCATTTTACAAAGGTACAAATGGACTTATGTGATATACCACTGTACCAATATGCCATATTAATCCAAATAGACATACACCTTGACAGACATGTAATTAAACATTTAATCCTGCCAACATCCAGAAAGGACAGCCATTTACATTTATGTTCCCCCCAAGACATGGTACAAATATGGAACAACTTGCAACTCAATGAATGTGTCCTATTTATATCATACAGCAGTAAGTTGGAGAGCTTTAAACACGTTTTCCAGTCAACTAGCTTCAGAGAGAAAAAAAAGACCAAGATAATCTCAACCACATGTGTATTGACAGTACGACTCAGTATAAGTCAGTCGGTACAATGATAACATGTGAAGAAGCCTGAAGCAAATAACGAAATGTTCTACTAGCCCTGGCATACAACGGTTTGGTCTAGTATATTTATAAACATTTGTCTACGGTGTTACGGTCACTGTTGAGAACTCGATTTCTGGTCCTGTTGGCCTGAATGTAAAAACATTTTTTGAATGATATGTCTATTATATTATTTTATGGAAGTCTAGTGCCTGGAAATGTGAACTTTTATAATATTATCACGCTAAATCCACTAAATGTGCTCACAGATCTGTACAAGTGTTCCCCGACAGGCCTTTTCCAACCAAATACCTTCTCAACTCCATATGGAGTATACAGAGATGCAACCATTTTACAGACACACTTGCTATGGTTTACTGAACGGGATGAGGAAAATGTGTGTAAATAGCCTTTCCCAAACAAGTCCAAAGTTCCCACACTGTATCAGGGTGTAATCCTGGATAGTTGGGAAACGCTGAAAAGATTTGGCTGAGAAACCAGTGGCTGTGAACATTACTGTCTACCATCCTATCAAATGTTCATTAGTCTCTAAGTCATTGACTTGGTTGTAACCAGGAAGGACATCTGGTGTAAACCCCGGTCACATCATTACAGAGAAGCTGTCAAACAGGTGACCTGCTGTGCGGTGAGGCCAAACCAGGATAAAAATAATAATAGTAAGGAGAAAGGCTACAAATAAAATTTTGTGTCTGATCAGCTGCAAGGAATTTGACAAACTTCATTTCCTCACAAAGATTCAAACAGCCCATTAAACTACAGCAAAATCTGCATTATTCAGAGATTACCTTTTTCCCCAAAATTCAAACCAAATTTACAATTTTCAGTCTTGCCCATAAGAGAGGAGTATCCTGCCTCACGCAATTCAAAGACGCGTTGTGTCAGGTTTGGCAGTCAAGCTGCAAGTGTAGTGAGTGTGTCATTAGGCTTACAAACATGAGATTTGAACAAAGTGTACACATGAATGACAATATCAATACATTTGAATTTAAACATCTCTAAAGCAACTTTACCAATAAGGCTGAGAACACAGATAATGCTTTATAATATCATGTGTGATCAAAAATTATTGAACGATAAAGGATTGAAATAAGTCAAGAAGGCTATATAACATAACGTTTTTTTGCAGGTTAAGGGGGAATTACATAAATGTTATATATGGTAAAATTTGATTAACGTACTAATACACTGACTTTAATTAGGACATCATCATTGATTGAAGTTTTTTCTATTACTATTACTATTATTCAATGAAAAAGGAATTGAATTCAAGCTCCATGAGGGGTATCCCCATCTTGTTGAAAGAAAATACCATGCTCAATAAAATGCGATTGATGTTTACCAGATGTTTAGGTAGTTCTCTGCTGTCAAATATTTGTTGTAAAACAAGAAGCATCATTTGGCTCTATCTGTTGTCAGTGAGCACCAGGCATTGATCTTTGGGAAATTGCACAGGACTTCTATGACTTCATTTGGTCATTGGTTGCCCCAAAATACCACATTGGTGGGGAATTTTTACCAAATTTCATAGCAAATTTCCTCCTAACAAGAGTGATGGATCTGATTCCATGAAGCCTCAGGCATGGCTTTTACTTGATTCTCTGTGGGTTTTTTAAAATGCTGTTTTGATAGAGGATTTTGTTTCCATCGATGTCCAAATTGTGCCATCGATGTCCAAATTGCGCCATGTTTAATGTGGAGACCAACATTACAAATTACGTCATAACGAAGTGCTAGGAGGAACTTGTTCATAAACTTTTGGGATTTTCTTATTAGATGCAACAAATCCCATTTTTTTGATAAATCACTTTTTAAGTTACTCAAGTTCTTTATCGTTCAATAATTTAAAAAAAAAACAAAAAGCAAAACACTACAACAACAGACAGGCTATTGTGGGATAAAGATAAAGAAGAGTTTTATCACAGGCCATTTTCCCACACAAATGTAGGCTCTACATGCTTAACATCCTTTATTCCACCCCCCCCCTCCCTCATCAGGCTGTTGTATGCCGATGTCTTCTCAACTCCCGAGGAGCACACAGATATTTACATTATGAACCCCGAATAAGATACCAGCTTGACAGGTTTACTCTTTCACAAGAACACAGCAATGCCACGATTTGAACATTTGAACCAAAAAACCCTAAATCTTTAATCAAATTCCAACATTTATACCATTCACTCTAATTATAACAGTAAAAGTAAGCAGAGTGCAACACTCCCAACAAGACTTACAGCCAGTTAGACACAAATGCATTTTCAAAGACAAGGAAAGCACTATCGTAGTGGGATCCAGGTACTTATTGACAACTGATCTGAGTGAGATAAGCAGATCAAGTACCTTACCCAAGGACATGACGCCAAAGACGTGACTATGAGCTATACCCTGCCAGTGTGATGCAATCATCCCACAAAGTCATCCATCTTTTTGCTCACATTGGTAAAAATTGCTTGATTCCACCCAGTGCCAAATTGTGCTAACAAAACCCTACGTATTAGTGAAGCCTTTTGACCAAATTCCTTCCTTCCGCCTTTAAAGTCGATGTCAATAAGACACTAAATTGTCTGTAAACCAACACTTGTGCCTATAGGCATGTCCTAAGGTAAGATTAGACACATCTCTGGTGTCCAGAAAGGCACATTGTCATGGTGGCACATGGGCATTGACAGACAAACATACATATCAAAAGGGGAAAAAAAGAAAAGGAAATAATTCATACATAGTTGTAAAGATATATAGTTTACATAAAATATAATATTGTGTATATGCACACATACATCCATACGAACAAGGATAACACTATCTGTATAGCCTGTAGCATTGTCTGTGTTCTCCTCCAAGCATTGCATTTCATATATTCAAAAAACAAAAAACAAAAACTATATGGAGCAAGTCACAATGCCGATCTGGGAACACACATCAAATGTTGCCAGACTACAAACTACAAATGTCTCCAAATGGCATAAACTAAAACGGTGCCATTTTTTATTTTTTGATTTCAGTTTGCAATTAAACCACTAAATTACACAGTTTGACAACTCAGGATTCACAACAACAAAAAAGACAAGGGAAAAAAAAATTTGTACCTGCATTTCATCCTAAGCACCAGGCACTAATCAAAAGGATAAGGTCAAATTCATAACAAGACAAAATTTTATCAGAATATAAAACTTATAAAAGTCTGAAAAGTTAAAACACCAACAAAACTAAGACAAAAGAAAATAGAATGAAACATAGAAGAAGATCAGCTGATGAACATTTTGAGTTAAAACAAAACAAACATCCAAATAGTTAAACTGTACACGTGTAGGCTACAATAATAATAATAGTGAAAGGAAGGCAAAAGGCCAGCACAAGGCAGATAATATTATACAGACAATGGGCTGTAGGACTGAGTGATTCACACACTAGTTTGCAGACAGAGTTATCTGCCCATAAATCACCCGATAAACTAGCATCTATGTGTTCTACAAATTTCATTACAGCTACACAATAAAGGATATGTGTGTTACTATTCAAAAAATTGGGAGAAAAACATATAAGCCAGATGTTTTGTACCTGCTTCATTCTTACAAGTTTCTAAAAAGGTTCCTGATATTTCGATGAAAGACTGAAGAAGTTTCTAAAGCATTCCAGAAAATGTTACACATTAACAAGTTTGTAAAAATAGATTGCAGACATTTCTAAGACTAAAGAAGTTTCTGAAAATAGGCCTACTCCAGAAAATGTATAAGCTGGAGAAAAGTTTCATCAACAAAACTTGTCCGAGTTTATTTAAAAACCAAAAACCAAAACAAAATAAAAAACAACAATAAAACAAAACCTTAAAAAAATTCCCAACCCTTAACTAGCAACATGTGGCCTGCTTTCTCAGATCAGCACAAATATCATGGAAATTAATTTGATAGTTCAATTTGTTACATAACCTCAGGGTTCCCACTCCAAAAAAAAATCCATGACAAATCCATTTCAAACTAAAGAAGTAATTCAGGGCAATACAGTGACACATGTGACAAGAGAATCAATACGGTAAATGCATGACAATAGAATCCTACACATACACACATGTAGTTGATGCAATTCACAAGCCTGTCATTTGTATACAAGGACGTGAGAAGGGTTAGAAACCCAAACTTATACCTGTATATTCTATGTTGACTATAAAAACACAAAATCAAAGTAATTCTGTCAGCATTAAACACACAGTAAGTAGGACTACTCGTAAGATCCGTTCCTGTTGGCACGAAGTCTTTCTGGTGAGTGGTTTTATAGTTCTTATCTCCCAACCTGCCCCTTGGCAGTCTTGTCTTGGCATGTTTGTAATATGTCACAGGTATGCCCGATGTTGGGGTAGTGGTGTAAATGAGTACCCACTCAAAGGCAACAGGAGTTCTCTGTAAATAGGTAAAGAGAAGCACCTAACAGGCTGCTAAATAGTAAAGAGTGTGTAATTCTGTTGGAGAAAAGGAGTAGGAATGAAAATGATCTGGTAAAAGGATAGAGTTGATCCTCTGCCAAGCCTCTGTTTATGTGGCAGTACAGACTAGAGATTTGCCGTTTAGTGTATTGGCTTTTAGCCTCTCTGGTGGACATTATCTGTGTGTGCATATGCTACATATTCATCATACATTAAAGGAAATAACATTTTTCATCCATATTCAATCAGCTCACTCAATTTTTATTCAGCACACATACACACATACACTCATACACACACACCAATAGACTGGTAGTAAAATCCAGAAATAATCAGGTCATGTCATGTCACTAAGCACAGTGGTTTTAAAAATTTGTTGGTTTTTTTATTTTAAAACCTCATATAGGCATCTGATTTTACCGCATGTGAGTTTCTATGTCAAAGTCTTCATGACCTACTTGTACGTTCATTGTAAAGACATATATATATATATATATATGGTTGATAACAAAAATCCCTAGACGACGAATAAACTTGCAATCCCATTGGCTATTCTTCAGGATTTAAATCAATATAACTTACAGGTCAATTTCCTTTTATACGGTGTAAAATATTTTCAACTAAAAAGCGTTCAAGGTCAACGGCCCACAGTTAGAGCCGTCCAACTTCCTCACACCCTGATCTCAAGGCCTGGGCACTACTGACATTCTCATGCACCGTGTCATCACTAATCAAGTTCAAAGGCGTCCTTGACTTAAAATAAGTTTAGTATACAAATGGGATAAAGCTACTGAGAAGGCCTATATGCTACATTTTGGGCTACCTTTGTCAGTCTGCATTGAAAAGGTGCCAGATGCTACAAGAGCCAGCAAACTAATAAATGCCAGGGGAAAATAAGACTTTTAAAATTATCTTTTGTAACTTTGTCTCTGACTGGAAAACGATTTGCTACGTTTCTTTTTGTCCCATCAAAACATTGACTCCGAGGCCTTCCATCCTTAATCTTAACACGACTGTCACATTGTAACTGTTAGTCTTGTCAGAGATTGTACAAATATTTGGTAGTAAAAAGACAAAACAGAACACTTCTAGACCTGCCATGCCATCCTGAATGTAGCCAGATTGTGTTTGTTTTTACATTCCAAGACTTATTTAGGTCAAGATCTGAATCTCCTGTACAATTTCTAGCAAAAGTTGAATTCAGATATAACTTGGAGGATATGAGGTTCAAGGTATCAGTGATGGCGGGTCAAACATTTGCTAACCAGGGGGGAAAAAAACAAATAAAAACACTCATAATTTGTGTTTTAGGTTGTATGCCAGTCTTGACTTTCAGCACTTTTCCCTTCCAACTTTTGAAAATGTATCTTCCCATAGATAGAAATTTAGTCTTTTTTTGTTGTTGTTATACAAACAATATATTCTTCTGATATTAATGCAAGACCCGTTAGTATTTTCTAAATTTCATTTTAGGAATTGAATCAAATTCTATTATCACAAAAATTGTGAGAAAAAAAACCTTTAAAACTTAAAATTCCTTCATTGCTTGAGGCTTCTAGTACAATAAGTTTTTTCAAAAGAGAACTTACACACATTTTGATAAAACTCCCTGCCGAAAATCACTAAGGTTGATATGAATTAGAATATTAGATATACTATTCACCAACTATCCCAATCTTGTCGACAATCACGAACTAGTCTCTGGGTTAAATGATCATGACATACTACAGATTGAGTTTATAGCCAACCCACCAAGGCAAAAAGAAAAGAAACGAGAAATTTTTCTTTGGAGCAGGGCTGACATTGACTTCATGAGAACAGAAATACAAACGATCTCACAGAATTGCTTGAACTACCATGAGATCGACAAGGACATGAATGAACTGTGGGAAAGCATTAAAAACAAACTCCATGGCATTATTAAAGAAAATATGCCCACAAAATCAACAACATCCAAACCAAGCAAACCATGGATTAACAATGAGATTAAAAGATTATTAAGACAGAAGAAAAAACTGTTCAAGAAACTCAAGTCATGCCCCTCTGAGATAACTAAATCTAAATATCAAAGAATAAAAAAGCTAGCACAGCGATGGTGCAGATCAGCATATGCTAACTATCTAAGCAATGAATTTCTTGAAGACAAGGACAACAACAAGAAATTTTGGGCATTCATCAAAAGCAAACATAGAGAAAATGTTGGAGTTACCACCCTTAAGAATAAAAATGGAACAATCGTGGAAGACGCAGAAAAGAAGGCAAACCTGCTGAATAAACAGTTTTTATCTGTATTTTCTGACCTATCTAGAACCTTCAACAGTACATTAAAAGAAGTTAATGTGGAAACAATGGATAAAATTAACATATCCGAGAAAGGGGTGCTCAAACTTTTGTCATCGACGAACTCAAATAAAGCAACAGGGCCTGATGGCATTTCAGCAAAATTTCTCAAAATGTT
>JAOYNN010103620.1:0-11674 GCA_025770095.1 Goniobranchus kuniei | reverse complement strand
TACATACCCAATGACTATTCTTGTGGTCCAAATTATGATGCCAGAATATGACTTGACCTTGTCACTTTTGACACCCCTTCAGTGAAATGGTTATTGTAATGATTGGTGTCTGGCTTTACTTGAATTGTGTCAAGCAGTGTTACACCACTGTAGCCTCCAGCACTCTAGGACAAACCATATTTTATAGAGAGTGATTTTATCTGCATTCAACTTCACACATTAGAAACTACTATCATCACTTCTAAATGGTTGCATCTTTTTCCCCCAGTCTCCAAATGAAATATATATAGACTGACATTAGGATTATTACTGACATTTGCTGGTTTAAATTGTTGTTGCTGGTCAGGAGAGTCATTTTATGTTTGACTTTTATGTTTTTTTCATTTGTTTGGGGGTTGTTTTTTTTTCAGAATCCTCCGGGATCAAGTTTTATGACCCCTGTGGAAAATCTTCTTCGCCGTCAAGAGGAAGTACTTAAAAAACTTGAAGATCTGCAAAGTTCAGTGACACAAATGGCACAAAAGTATCATGTATCATCCTCATCTACAGTTAGCAAGGAGCAAAGTATAGCTGCTTCAAAAGGCTCGGTATGTTCACTTTGGGTGGGTTTTTTTTTTTTTTTATTCCTCTTTATTTCAAAAAAGTTACTTCTCAGAACCTGTTCAGGAAACACATTTTTTTCACACACACACACACTACACAATTATGGTATCTCACCTTATAACTCAATCAACCCAGAACAAATATATTTTTCATCAAAAGGAAAATAGGTTGCTTTTAAAATAACATTTACATCCTTACGTATAAATATGACTAAAAATGTTCAAAATTTGAAAAATTCAGTCTGTTCATCATTAGCCTTCGCCCAGCATCAGAATGACTCTATCAAAAGTTTTCAAATCCAGAATTCTTGACTCAATAATCTAAAATTGTCTCTCAGTACCTTCAAAGACCAGTTCTACTCTGCTGTCAACATTTTTTTTATACCCCCTCAAGAAAAGAAAATGTAGATAAGATGTGTTCATGAGTTTATTTCCTTATAATACACAATCATGTTATAACACATTGCAATACAATGTGGTCTTGCTTGGAAATTTATAGAAATTTTGGTGGTTTAATTCTTACTTCTTCTCTGTGAGCATTGTGGTGATTCACTTTAAATACTATTTGGGTTTGGGTTTGTATGTTGGTGTTTTTATTCAATGGTCAGGCATTTTTCTTCTTCTTGAGTTGCCTTCTTATGTTTTTCTTTTCTATCTGTGCTCTATGCTGAACTTGCAGATGTCTATTATCTGACCACATAAGATCCCTTCCCAGTGGAGGATGGAAAATTTTTTATGTTAGTCATGGTGTGTAAGGTGGACTGGGATAGGTGGTCAGCTAGGGAGACAACCCATATAATGGGAAATGGATTGCATCCAGTGGCTCTCTGGAAAATGAGTGTCATGGCCATTGACAAGCATCCTATTGATATCCAGTAGACAGCAAGCTCTTTGGGAGATGCCACATGTAAAAGACAGAAAGTTCTACTCATCCTGTCTATCACAAAACACAGTATCTTTTTGCATAATAATTTTGAATTTGAATACAGCCTGAAGCTGCACCTAAAGCAGTCGTAATTACATCCCCTTGCAAACAGTTAGCTGCACTTTAAATCAATTAGAATTTATTTAGTGACTTTTTTTTAAGTGAAGAAAGAAAGCCCTGCCTTTGTCAGAGGTGCAGAACAATAGACGCTCAGCATGGTCTGTCTGAGATACAACTGTTCTCATTGTTTAGACTGGGCACTTGATTTGCAGCCACTGTGACCAGATTTTTGTGTGCCCAGATGGAATATTAGGGGACAACTTCAGATAGCATAAAATTATCCTTACAGAGGAGAGTGGTGTCTTAGGCAGTCATTACTGTAGTCATTTAATGATTGCAGTTAACTTCTGATAGATTTTCTGTGTCTTTGTTAAGGTATTTGGAAACTTGGAGTTTTTGCTATTTTGAATGATCCAAAAAACAATTTAAGGTTATGTTACAATCTTCCTTTGCAGGGCAGCCCTCTTCATGACATTGTTATCAGTGTTGATCCATCCAATGTACCTCTGTCCCTCGTCTTGATGTGTGAGCAGCTCAGTACGCAGTATACAGTCTTCCGGTCAACTTACGTCCATTCGTCTGTATCAGGACAAGTTCCCGATAATCTTCTTCAACTTTTAACTTCAAATGGAGGCACAAACCGTACAAGTTCTCAAATTTCTATCATGTTGGTGTGGAAGAAAGGTATGTTGAATTTTCCATATAATTTCATTTTGCTCTTTTAGTTTCAGTTCATGTCATAGAGTTCTTTTAATGAGCTATATTTTGGTAATTAGGGAGGCTCCTATTCTCACTATCTTCAAGAAGAAACTGAAATGCCATCTTTTCAGGAAAGCCTACATCTAAATGTATGCATTTTGACAGATAACCTTTGTTTTAATAATCTGCTTACGTATATCATAGAAGATCAATCCATGTTTATGCATGTGGTAAATCACTGTATTTATTTTTGTTAATGCAGCACATGGAGCATAAACTTTGTTTCATGGATATGGGCTATACAAATACTATGTATTATTATTATTAATATTATTAATTTTGTGGCTTTCACGTCGCCTTTTAGTATCAAAGGTTATCTCAACCTGGGTGCTATTTTGACATGTTTATGTGCTGCCACATCTGACCCATAAGTATGAGATCTCCCTCTTATGGGTCGGGAAACCTTGCGGGCCAATTAGACTGTCAGAGTCAATACTTTCAGGCCAAGTGAAGGCTACCCTCTTTCACCCTTGGCAATATGGTATAGCACAACTTGAATGACTCACCTAGTCACAGTATACTGACAGTTGGCCGACCAGTCTTTGAACTGTGCTCATAATGCTGAGCGTCAAGCAAAGCAGTTACTAAATTGCCAGTCTTAAAGTCTTAGGTATGGTTCAGCTTGGGTTAGAACCCGCGACCTCCCGTTTCCTAAACAGACGCTCTACCACTATGCCATCAGACCAATCATAATGAGCTGATAACCCGCGCCGCCTCGATCGGTTCAAAAATGACCCATGGGGTCACTTATTGACCAATAACTTGGCTCCTAATGCGATCTATACCCCAAGCTGCAAAATATGCTTCCTCAAACGTATCTCGCACAAAATCCCAGAATATGGACTTTGCAGCTATAGTATTTTTGCTGTAAAGGCCTTGTTTGTTGGCTGGGGTCATAAAAATAAAAAGGCACACAAAGCACCGTTATGTCTACTAATCTGGAATTGATACTCGTCAGTCCTAGAATATAGTAATAAATATGTTGTCAATTTTGATTACCGAGTAATCGGTATTGATTATTTTTTTCCAACTGTCATGACCACAAAATTTTTTTTACCTGTTTTGTACTGATGAACCATCATCACTGCTGAAAGTTTAAGGCCATGTCAACTGAGGATTGAACTAAAAGGATTTGTATGATATGGTAGTATGGTAATAAATCTAGATATATTGGTAATAGATCTAGA
The DNA here is from genome assembly GCA_025770095.1 of Goniobranchus kuniei. Classification (NCBI taxonomy): domain Eukaryota; kingdom Metazoa; phylum Mollusca; class Gastropoda; order Nudibranchia; family Chromodorididae; genus Goniobranchus; species Goniobranchus kuniei. The sequence continues at coordinate 8,141 of JAOYNN010103620.1, read as the reverse complement.
TCTATTCTATTGCAGTGTTTTTATAGGCCTATGTCATGTTTTAGTCCAAACCCTACAACATCAAGGTCTGACTTGAACTGGCCTAGGACCAACTGTCATCCCCGTTCAGGCGTGACATTTTCAGCATTGTAGTATAGGGCCTGCGGCACGGCACTGTGTATTGCTATAAGTGAAATAAAAAGACTTGGAAACATTGTTAATATTCAGAAATTGTTGTTTTGGTATTGTTGTCTCTGCCTTTGTTGTTGTTGTTATTGTTGATGATGGTGCTGCTGCTGATGATGAGGAGGATAGTGATGATGACGACAATGAGGAAATGGCAATATTTTCATTGATACAGCTGTTGCTGTTGCTGCTGATGTTGTTGATGATAATGATGAGATGGTGAAGATGAGGGTAATGGCGATGGTGATAACTACAAGGGTGATGATGAAACAAAACTGATACTGATATCGTCCATACAACTTTATCGAATAACTGGTATAGATAAATCAATTATAAAGGGTAAACCATAATACAGCTGATTACCAGCAAACAAATGCCGTCGGTAGACCTATAAGCATGCGTTTGCTGTGTCCTCTTGAGGGTAGCCAGCACACACTGCTAGCCAGTTAAGCAGGCACTGTGTGCAAGGTACCATCTTCAACAAAGAATTCTGAATTTGATCTGGCTTAGATCTCCAGACCATCTAAGTTAAACTTTCATGACACATTAGTAACATCTCAGTCATAAGCTATTGATGAAATTAATGCATCAAAAATTTGGGTAAACATACCCCTTCATAGCAAAAGCTTGTTCGATGGCCTCCACCTTGAAGGTGATTTGACGCAATCGAGCCGTCAATATTGGAGTACCGCGTTGTACTAATTCTCGAGTCAAATATGACCCGATCGATGCTCCATGTTACAGTTTGGCATCGACGTGGCACGGGTAAAATCGAGAATCAAGACAAAACTGTAGTGAAAGTTCACTAAGAGATGTGATACATTGGAGTCAAAGCATCCTTTGATTTTAATTTCTTTGGATACATTTATTTTCTTGTTGCATGTCGTATCAAAACATATAATTTTATCTGACATCTAAAACTTAAGCAATGAGCCTGAATACATGATATTATTCCCAGATCTTTGCAGTTTGATGGGATGTGGGGTAGGGGAAGGGGAGTGTTCGAGCTTGAGATTTTCTGAATGTGATAATTTTCTCCAAAAAAAAATAAATTTAGCCTTCAGTATATTTATTACACTTACACTCAATATTAGATTATATGTTTTGATTCTGCCTTCAAATTTTAAAGATCTTCAGATTATTTTGAGTAAATAGCATTGACCTCTCCTCAGAACATATATATTCATTAAAAGATATTGTGAACCATTAAACATTGCTGTCAAATACGACTAAGTTGTGATCTATTTGGGTTAAGAGGTTTTATGTGATGTAATAATATCATTTTCATTTCATCATTTTGCTTGTTTATGTGTTCCTTATCGTTTCTTTATATTTTCTCCCAGTAACTAATGGACCTCAGCTGGTTGTGGATCCTACAAGACAGACTCCTATCTTAGGTGAAGCAAACATCATCCGTTATCTGGCCCGTCTCCTGCAACCATCTTATGATGAAACAGACATCATCGGTGCCACTCAGACGGATGACTTCCTTGACCTTGCTCAACTACAGCTCATTGAAGGCAGTTCAAAAGAAAAGGCAGCAGCAGTGCGTGCCTTGAACTCTGCCCTAGGAAGGAAAAGTTGGCTTGTAGGGGAGCAGCTGGGTATTGCTGACTATGTATGCTGGTCAGCCCTGCAACAAGCTGGTCTATCTGAAGGTTCCCCGGCTAATGTGAAGAAATGGCTTGGTCAATGCAATAGCCATGATTCATTCAAATCCGCTTTACGTTTTGTCAGTTAAGACTCATTAATGTTTCCATTGTGTTCTGCACATGCATGTTTTTGTTGAGTCCTGATTTCTTAAGAGTGTGTTTTCCTCAGGTATTTTTCTTTGCATTGGATTGTAGTCAAAGAAGTATTATATCACATTTTCAACTCGTGACAGCCGAAGATTCTACTTTGACAGCTGGTATTCATTCATTTTTAAATTCTTCCTAGTAGTCTTGGATTTATTTATTCAAAAATTATAATGCTCATGGGATTCAAAGTTTAATGATCATTTAATTTTGCCTGGTGCAGCAATACATGGTACAGCTGATCCGACTATTTCAAGTCATATTTGTCGTTCAAATTTTGTTTGTCTACAAAGTAAGAAGAAAGTAATATGACAGCATTATTCCCAGTTCAAATTAAAATCCTGAACAAAGGCAATTATTCACAGAGGTTAGGGCAATTTTGTACATTCAAAATGATAGCGTTATGCTCTTTTAGTGATTTTTAGTCCAGTTAATGCATGTATGCGTTTGTATAAAAAATTACGTATTCAATTTTGTGTCTAAGGAAAAAATATTTCACGATAAGATACTGAAGCTATTCAGTTTGGGGTTTTTTTGTTTGAACCTCTTGTTGGTTACCGGGTAATATCTTGTACATACAGTACCTGACTCCCATATTCCAAAAATTTTATTTTAAATGGTTGTTTTCTCATAGCTCAGTAATGATCTACAGTATAATGCCTATGCTAGCCATGCAGGTACATGTATTGTGCTGCTCCTTGCCGTGATTGAAATGGCTAGACAGCTTCATCATTATTTTTCTTTATAGTATAGGCAATTATTATATCATGTGATTGTATCTTCTGCAGACTAAAAATACTGCTCCAGTATTTAAGAGTCACTGGAATCTTCAGACAGTTATGTGATGTGCCATTTACTTTTAATGCCCTTGCCAATCATGTCATTTCTTTACATGCATACATGGTAATATAATAAGATGAAAATGACCTTCATTAATTGATTCTGTCTCATGAGTCTTAGAATGCAGTTCCCTAAGTCCTGGGTCCCATATATGCGGTAAATATGTCAAGTATCCTTTTCAAAGAGATTCTCAGTGTTTTAATTGTAAAACACCAGTTGTGTTGAATTCAGTTTTTCTACCATTTTTCTCCTTTTGTCCATTGCATATCAAACACTATTGCTGGTGGCTTCAGAGTTTCATTGATTGTCTTCAACACAGGCCTATCAGCATCTGAATTCCGTTATAATGAAGTTGAATAAAGTAGTTGATCAGTTCTCAGAATCAATAACTACCTAGTGCCATCAAAGGAGGAACTGAATAGCTAGCGCCACCAGATGCCACCATGTGGAAGGAATAGGAAGAGGATCAGTAAAAATAATGTTGGTGACTCTGACACACTCACCCTAATGTAAGAACAGATGATTGAATCTCTATGCAAATAATCAATTTTCAGCTCAGAGAACTTTGCTAATTTGACAGAGGAATGCTGCATCTTAACCCTTATGTTGCCACATTTGTCTGAAGTTGAAACTTCTGGTATGCATCTGTATTGCCATATTCAACTCAAGGTGAAAACAGTATGGATCTAAAAGTGTGAATGCAGAGAAATACGAAGCCAAGAATTATCAGGAGTGATTCCCTTCATTTGTAATGTACTTTTGCTTTTGACTGAATTTTTGGTGGCCGATACTTGACAGTTTTTGAAGCTCTAGGTTGTTTTTGAACTGTTGACATTGAATTCAGATCACAATGATATTATCAGTCGTTGCGAATAAGATTTTCAGGAAGATGGAGGTGAATGGTCAAAAAGTAGGGATGATGCATTCTAGATCTAGATCTAGATCAATGAGTCAGACAATAACAATGAAAGACTTAAGCTAAATCTAGATCTAGATTGAAATCAAGGGAGAAGGGCCATGGCAATGAAAGAACTGATTTGGGTCAGAAATATTTGACGTTATTTGTATATTCCAGGTGCAAACTGTGTTTTTCAATCCTTCATAAGTCTATCCTGAAAATTTTGTGTTGTTTAGAAGATATGATTTTTTCCCCTTCTCTTAGTCACTGTCCTATATATATGTCCTCTAAAAATGGTGGCGTATATAGGTGTCTAGAATGGGTGGCAATGTAAGGGTTAATACATCCATATCTGATTTACACTGACTGCCCTGCCTACTGTCCCATGCAAAAATTTAACTCTTGGAAGAAATATATATTTCTTGTAAGAATATAAGTAAAATTAAGTATGCATTCTCAATGTACTCATACAAGCATTGTAAGAGTCTGATGAAAGGGATTTGATTGTATGTCTGAAAATGGCCAGAATCTTTGTGTTTGTACATGAATGGTGACTGATACTGTTTTAAAGCATTCTGATTACCCATTGCATAAAACATTGTGCTTGTACTAACCTACTGTTATCATGCTATGTGATATTGTCTTCACTCTGCCCCTAATAAATTATTGCCATATGTAATATTTATATATTTGCATACCTTTGTGTCTGATTTTGGTTTATATTATTAATGTTATAATTAAGATGTCTATGTTCCTAATCTGAGATTGAAAGAGAGGGCTTTTTGATGTGTGAGATATATTCCTAACCCTAAAAAGTTAAACTTTTTAAAAACATGTACAGTGGAAACCCGATATAAGGAAATCGGTAATAGCAATGTTTCAGTACTGAAGAAACAAATAGGAGCCTCATGTTTTTACCTTATTATTCTTTTGTATTTCTAAATGGAAATGTGGAAAAGAATTTACCAGATTTCTGTTATCACAAAAAAAATTTCCATGCTGACTGTGCTGATCATAAAGCCACAAGCAACCAAGCAGCTGCGTCAACCAAATCTTCTTGCAGTTGTTAAAGCCTTGCATGGACGCCTCTTCTCATCAATGATAGGATTAAGATTAAGATGTTGACCACACCTCGCACCCTACATGCACACATGCCAGGCATACATTACACATGGTACTATAGGCTACACACTGCACGCAAACATTTGTAATCGCTCACTCGCAAAGGGAGAGAGAGAGAGGAGGGGGTGGGAGAGAAATGAGACAGTAAGAGGAGGAAATGAGAGAAGGTGGGGGGGCGGGGGAGAGGTTGGAGGGAGCAAGGATAGAAGAAAGATAAGGGCTGTGTGAATAGTTTTGCTTTGTCTGGGCCAATGATGATAAACTTGGGATATGGTGAGAACTGTAACTACACATGAGTGTGCAGTGTGTATTCGTATACCTCAGCGATGTGAATACAGTAGTGCTCACCTATAGTGGCACCCACTGCAGCAGGACCTTAGGGCAATTCCCTTTTTTTTTCTTTATGTAAACTCTTATTACCTGTGCTTGGGTTTAGCAGGACAAGGAAAGGCCCAAATACGGATACAGCGGGGTGGTGAACAAGCTTTGGATAAAAAAAAGAATAGAGTGTTGTTTTTCTTTCTTTCCTTCTTTCTTTCCTTTTTTTCCTTAGTAATCTTTGTATATGGTACCAGAGTAATGTCCTCAGCCTGCAACTACTCTAGGCCGTAGCTCTATGCCAAACCCTAATATGAGCCCCTGTTTGCGATCACTGAGTGGGGTCCGGAGTAAGGGTGTGTGTGGGGTTTTTTTGGGGGGCGGGGGCGGTTGTGACTGTAGGTGGTCTCAAACTGGCCAGTCAGCTGTGCGCGGCACTGTTATTGACTAGCCAGGCTTAGTGATGAGTAAGAGACACCTAAGCCTGGACGCTTGACGAGAATGTAGAGTAATAGAATATAGATTACAGTTAATCTAGATTGCCAGTAAACATTGTTTTACGTAATATGAATGACGGAAATGGATGAAGCAAGGGGGTGACTGTAGAATGGGTTGAGTGACCAATGCGTATGTTTGTGAGACAGTGTATTTGTGTGTGAGAGGGTTTTTTCTTTGTTTGTTTGTTTGTTTGGGCGAGGTTGGATCTGGGCCTAGAGATTGAGTGAGGTGTGGCTTGTTTAAAGAAAGAGGGAGTGACATCAACACTGTGCCTACAGACACAGACCACAGCCTTCTCTATACTCATAGGGTACAGAACAGGCTGTGCACAGACCCAGACCCTCTGCATTCCTAAAGCGGGAACATGCCTATAGTGGGATTTTTCTTCTGGAATGAGAAGTCCCGCTTTAATCATGTTCTACTGTAACAGTGCTTTTCTCCTTGGCGAAAATTGGTTTCAGTTGTAAAGAAATCCTAAAAAAGAAAATACAAGGTCGGTCCCCTGGGCTTCTTTGTATCAGATTTCCACTTTACATGTACTATCAATATCATATATGTGTAGCATGATCAGTGCCATGGATCAAGTGTGGAAATATAAAATCCTAAATGACATGCAATATGGATTTTGAGGAAGAAGTTGTGAATTTCAGCTTATAACAATCAAGGTGTCACATTTTCGCCGAAAAGCAGAATTCTACTTTTTTGTTTCGTCGGAATAAAGTTCCGACTTTTTAAAAATTTAACCAAATCAAAACTTGCGCCGTTAAAGCGAAATCCGAGGTCATTGAGGTTCGAATGCGAAAGTAAAAAACTATTATGCTCGAAACTGCTAGGCCTAAATGCTAGCCTACTCATTACTTTAAGCATTTAGCCCTAGCCTAAACAAAAGACTCATTTGTTGTGAATGGACTGTACTCAGTGGTGCGGCAGGTCATCATGGAAAGAGGAGGGTGTACTTGAGAAATCGACAAGGACATTAAAAATAATAGAATTGGTCCTGGATCAAGAAGATAGACCAATGCGACACTGTTCTCTGAGTATGTGAGAAAACTGAACAAGCCAAGAATTATTTGTGTATGTGTTGTACGACACAAATTTTATATTCATCAGGAGGACCACTGAGCAGGCTAACCTGCTATCGCATTCCAGATCTAGAAATCTAGATAGAGTTCTATTATCTGAAATCTAGGTCTAGATCTATAGATCTATGTAGATTCTAGTTGTAGAGCTCCCGCAGCCGTGTCTATTGTGTTGTACGCCAATTTGATTAGTGGGCGTCACCGCGTCATTTGTCGCGGAAATTGACATTCTTGACGTAAAGTTCCTCCTTTCTCAAAATTTGGTTGTGGCACCTATGAACAATGATTAATGATTTCTCAGCAACTGCCTCGGGGCCAGAATCAAATTGACTCTAGTAGATTTTTCTAAGGCGTTTGACAAAGTAGACTGCACGTGCAATTACCTTTTGATAGATATAAATGCCGAGGAGTAATAATTTCACACAACCTCATTAATTGGATCAAATTATTTTTCATGAATAGAATTCATTCTAATTTTAATTACACAGTGCAGAAGGCATTGAAGATAACAAAATATGAGGCCCATTTTGATGAATGTACATCTTAACAAACAGAAATCTGTAACTAGGAGCTAACTAAGACTTTTTGCAGTTGCTATTTTTCTTTATAGAGAGATTAGAAACTGCAATGAAGGCATATAAACCCATCAAAAGATTATCCAACAATGGAAAGACAAAGTTTATTTGAAGTTCCATACAGTTGTACTGCTGTAGAATCTAATGAAAACAAGCTACCATACATGTTATCTGATAATAACAATGCTAAAAACCTAGGAGGAGAAGTAATTGCAACAAAATTCAATTGAAAAAAACAAAAAGAGTTATCTACAAAGGGGCAAATTCAAATAATATCTTAGGCTTTCTGAAACTAATACATGTATTTGTATTTGACATTGTCATAAGCCCATCAAGGAAAGATTTGAATGATCGAGAGCCCTTGTAAAACCTGTTGTACAATATGACTGTTGTGGCTGGGATTCTTATATAAAAATATGATACACTCTACCCTTACTAGGGAAAGTACATGTATAGAAAAATGTCCTGAGATTTACAACTTCTAACGATTATACATTAACAAAGGGTAGGACATCATCAAATCTTATTTTTTTAAAACACAACAAACAAATTAGATGGATTATGGTGGATACAGAGGAGCTTGTAAAGTAAAAGTCTCAACATTTCACTTGGATTCACTGGACCAATATGATAATAATAATACTGTATATCATCAGAAAATCAAATGTGCTCCCTAACCACCAACATCCAAAATCCATTTCCTTCTAAATTAATTTTTTTTTCTTATTATGGAGTAAATACCATGCTCACTGGACCAATATGATAATAATAAAACTGTATATCATCAGAAAATCAAATGTGCTCCCTAACCACCAACATCCAAAATCCATTTCCTTCTAAATTAATTTTT
>JAOYNN010103509.1:0-11674 GCA_025770095.1 Goniobranchus kuniei | reverse complement strand
AACAAAAAAAAATACCCCCCACAAAAAAAAATAAAAATATATCAACAATTGTCAGCAAGCCCCAAAATGTGCACCCCGATGACCACCCAGGATCTTCTACTGCCCTCCATGTTCAAACTCAGTCCATCTAGATAGTGAGTGAGCCAAAAGTACTTTTAAGTCGTGCAATGCACACAAACTGGAGGACGGCGACTGAACAATGCCTAAGGACTGACAGGGGGCCCATTCTTTACCTCTCAGTTGAGAAGCCAAGAACTCACAAGGAGGTGTGAAGGTAATTGACTAAAGACTGTTTCTTACAGTTGTCCAAATTACTGCTACATTTGACACAGAGTGGCATGTTGTTCCATACTGTTATTCGGACAGAACCAATTTGCATGTACATCAATCACTGTCTGGTCCCCTGCATGTACAAGAGCTTAGTATTAGCACCCAATTTAGCTTTCATAGTCACAAATTCCACAAAATTCTTGATTGTATTGTTTTAATTTAAAATTTGCACAAAGTTACTAAATCTACTGCTTATGCAAAATGTAGAAAAATAACCTTTCCATCAGTATCTTATTCTCATACAGGTTTGTCTTTGAAGAGTTTACTCCAATAGTATAACTACTATGACTGTATCATTCTTGTATATTATGATATGACAGGAAACGTTTGAAATATCTTTATAAGACCACTGCACTCGTTAATCATTATTATTACAATTGAAACTAATTTTACCCATTATATAATATAAATGAAGTGGGGCTCGAAAGTAGTGAGGATGAAAATTGCAAGACCTTGGAACAAGGCAATCAATCCAAACTCCAATTTCCTTTCGCAAGTCAATAAAGACATCTGCTCAATAGCAAGAGAAAAAAATAGCCGGCTTAGAAATAGCTTGATCTTCTCCTGGCCAAATGCAACTGTAAAATATAGATGAGTCATTTTATAAAACGTTTAATCATTTTGGGTTTTTTTTCAATTGGTACCTATGAAAAGCCAACACTGTGTAACCATCGGTAAGCTTGCATTTTATGCATGTCACATTGTACTGGCTATAAAGTGCATTGTGATTTGAGGGTACAGTAGCACTTTTCTGTATGGACTGAGTATCACAAAGGGAAGGGAATGGAGGGTGTGTGTGTCTTTAACAAAGGCTCCACTTGTACTGCTATTTCAAGACAAATCTGAAATAATGAGATTTTGTGGTCAGTACCGGAGTTTCGCTCTTACAATTTCCACTGCAATATATTTCTATCAACAAAAAAAGAACAACAACAAAATAGCCCAGCACGCACACAATTAAAAATGGGATAGCGAGAAGGCTGGTGCATAAATGATAAAATAGCTAGCTTTTGGTAAGATGTTGGAAGAGAAATGAAAAACGTTATCATATGTCCCTTAAAACAAATTGAAATGCATGCATACAATAAGGAAAAGCTTTGCTCACAGATGTACAGCAAATGGGAATCGTTTTATCAAAACTATGTGCCAGATTGTGGACAAATTACATGTATATAAAATGTGATGGAAACAGTCAAGATATATTACATGTGTAAGTGTGAATGTATGTATGTGGATGTGTACCTATATCTTTACCTTTTAATATATATAGATGATAGAAATGTATAACCTGAATCCATCTTCATAAATAAAACATCATAAGGTTCTTATATCCTGACATAATGAAGAGATGACTAATTTCATTTAACATTGTTTGAAATATAACAAAACAATCCCCCAAACAAATAAACAAACAAAAATAGAAATGATAACAATCCCTAAAAACAAAACAAAAAACAAAATTTCAAACAAATGAACAAAAATGTAAATAAAAATTTTCACAAAAATGAAAATAATAATTAAAAAAACAAAACAAAAAACAAAAAAACTGAAAGATAATGGAAGAATTATGTCTCCCTGATTAGACCCCAATCTTTTAACAACACACTTCTACCATGGCAACTTTACTCATTCATTCAACTCAAGTAATCAAGAGTGTAAGTAATAAATATCGTAAAAACTGAACTGAACATTTCATCAAACCAGCCTATCAATACTCTAATAGAACACAGCATACAATTATTTAAAAAAAAAAAAAAAAAAAAAGTAAACAAGAGAAAGAAATCTAACATGGCATGATATGATTGACATATATATATATATATATATATATAATATGCATACACTTTCATGCACACTGAATGTTTGAAAACGTGTCATTCTTAGGACAACAACAACAACAAAAAGTGAGCTTTTAAATAGCGCTAAATCCACTAAATGTGCTCAAAGCGCTTTACAAGTGTTCCCCAACCAGCCTTTTCCAATCAACTACCTTCTCAGCTCCATGTGGAATATACAAAAAAGTCATTTTACAGGTGAACTTGCCCTAGCATACTGACAAGATCCTCCTCTGCCTATGGTCGAGTACTCAATATCACATGAGTGGGGTGAGGAAATGTGTGTAAAAAGCCTTTCCCAAGGACGACACAGCGGTGCTGTCCAGCCTCAAACTCGAAACCTCACAGTTACAAGTCCAACGCCTTGACCCCACAGCATTGCTGCCACACAAATAGACAAACATTGAACAAGCACAGAATGATGCAACAAACAATTTCTACAAAAAAAGGAGTCATTTAAAAATCATTTGCCAATATCTGACAGTTCCTACCACTTCGTTATTTAATACAGTCGCTGCCGCTTTGCATCATGGTGGATAGCATCACATTTCAGTTAAGGAGCACTAAATGGCGACGGTCTATTTGAACGATGAGAAGAATTTTCCTCCAAATTTTCAGAGGTAGATCTAATTAAAAAACAAGGAACAAGCTCTATCAAGAGACCTACACAATGCAATCATGATATTACGCCGGTTTACGATGAGTACGTCACCATGCTATCTGGGCTTCGCCCTCTGATTGGATATATACACGTTCAAACAAAGGGGCAGCAGACTAGACAGTTCCATGCAAGAGGGGACAATCAATTCACATGTTTTGCAAAACAAACATTAAATCCGACCACAGTCTCTGAGTCTTACCTCATCTTATGCAACCTGCGATTAGGAAAGACAAGGATTGAATGGTAAAAGTGTTTATATGAGCCTACTTTTACATGAGCTAGACAGATTCCACTCTGGTGAGCCAGGTGGGAACAGGATGGGGGAGGTGATGGCCAACAAATGCCAACTTAGGATTGGAAAATACAGACAGAAACAAAGAGAGTCCTTTGCACAGGAATTTATGACAAGACGCCGGGTACCATCAGTCATGCCTGCCTGTCTAAAGAATCCTTGATGGCTACAACATTTCTATAACATCCCATACTGCATTTTTACACACACACACAAAAACAACAAAACAATAAAAAAATCAAACAAAATGAAGCAAATAATTCAACTCATCTCACGTCCGTTTGTTCCATGATTAGGAAAGGTAAAAACATGTAATACATACCAACGTAAATGTAATTAACCAAAAATGACCTGTCCCAATGGTTCCTATTGCCAAATGAATAGCGCCATACTACGCTTAATGTCATGGTAAAACCATGGAATGTATGCCGTGACACCAAGCAGCGGTGACTGTATTACTAAATCATATTACAGAGAAAAAAAAATAAAAAGATTGCAAGATTTAGCATCATCCTCCAAAAGAAATAATAGTTGATTGCTTTTCATCCTGATTAATTTCCATTCCATTGTTTAAAAGAGGCGCTATGATGGAGATTATAAGAACAGCATCAAAAAAACTTTTTTTTTTAAAATCATATATAGGAAGCTATGGACTTAATACCACAGACTTCTTAAAACACATTTTAGACAGGGCAACATTTACATCTTTATGATCCAGCTCATACTTATTTGAACAAAAGTCTCAATTTTCATAATTTTTTCATTGCAAAATTATAGTTGTAGAGATAAGAGTGATCACATGACTCAAAATTTATTCCATTGAAGGTATAATTAAAACTAGGAATGGAAAAAAAATTGAATCAAATCAATTATGTTTTTTTTATCAATATGTACACCTTGAAAATCTTAAATAAATAAGATAATCAAATTGGAAGGGAGTATGTGAAAAGTATGAGAAAGTGATTCTTTTTCTGTCTGTGTGTGTTCACAAAATCAATGTTTTGGATAGTAGAAATGACAAAAAAAGCTATGAAATTTCACATGCAGATATGAAAGAAAGCATTTTGAGAAAAATTGTAAAAGGTTGTCATGAAACAGGCATTAAGGATAGAGATAAGAGAAGGGGTAGGGGTGGGAGGTGTTAAACATACCAACCAAAATTTTCAGAAAGAGAAATAACTGAAAGCTGAATAATAAATAGAAGACTCAGTGTGTTATCTATGATTTGGGAGATACACATCTCAATTTGGTTGATTGCAGGACAAACAGAGAAATGGTGGAAGGAATCCAATGCTGCATATGACAATGTAGCCTTTTCAGATTCCACAATATTTATTAAACTCCTTTTATCCTACGACTGCCATAAAAGAAAGTGCCCTTCTCAAGGCCCATGGGTGAAAGTGTAAAAATATGAGAAATCTGACATCTGGTAGGAAATTAAAGCATGCTAGAAATAACAACTAGCAAAGGTCAAAATAACCGGTTCTCTCCTAAATAAAGGGGATAAGAAACATCATCATACAGCAATACTTGTCAATCATTACAAATTTCAAGAACAATTTCTTTCTGGATCCAAATGCTGGATTTCCTGTTGACACCAGAAAACTTTAACCTACGCATGGCCGCTCCACAATAAATTGTTTACACAAAAATGATTTTGTACTTTTCACCCTCACATTCAACATTGGAAAGTGACAATGAACTCTTCAAACAGAGCTAGGCAAAGCCACATTTTCATAATTTAAGAAGTAAGCAGCAATAGGCATCAATTCGTTTCAAATCATCTGTTACGAGAATTCTCATAATCCACACCAGTTGTCACCACCAGAACAGCCTTAACCAGTTAAAAAGTGTTAAAGCAAAAGCAGACATTTGAAGTAATAAAAATCATACTTAGACATTAAAGACATATCAAAACTTTGAAAAGGTTATATTTCTGGCAACATTTCCTCATATAAGCTTGCCTTCATTCATTCCATGACCATGTCTAAATGATTAAAAACAAAAGATTTGAGGAAAACAACACAATACTTCCAGATGGTGGAGACAAAAAAACCAACAAACAAACAAGAAGTGTCACTCAATGAGACTAAAACTAATACAATCATCCATGACAGCAATGACACAAATAATATTATGTCAAAAAATATGGAGTGTTTCAAGAGAGATCACCTGAATCCCCATTTGGAATGTGACTCCACTCACAATGAAAAAAGGTAGGAAGACAAAATAACAATGACTGAAGATGAGACTACACATTGTAAAATTAAAGGAACAAAATTGCTTCTCATTAAGTTTACCTTCCTGATTTTTTAAAATTTTTTATATACAACTGATGGGGATCTTACTTTTCAGAATTGTCAAGACACCTGGACATTTTTTTTTTTTTTAAAGTGTCATTCAAGGGGAGATAATCACAAAAAGGTCATTATGACATAATAATTAATCTGACTGGAACATCTGCTGCTAAGCTCTGTGCTATTGTGGATGCGCTGGTATATTTATTGCATGGTATGCCAAGTTCTTTAAGGAAACTTTAATTTGTTGAATATCAGACAAATCTCCAAAAAGAAATGGTACACCTCAGCTGGAGGTTTAACTTTAGCAAAAGCAATGCTGTAGACAAATACTACTAATATTAGTCCAGATATAGTATGATATAAAAGAGGGGCAAAGAATCCCTTTTGTAACACTCCATACCTTTGGCTCACATTGACTCATATCAATAACTATCAGCATAGGAATTATTCTACACCACTGAAAGCACTGAAAAGTAGGTGACATAACTAGGTATGTCTGGTTTTGGAGGTAGCAAGACCAATCACATCGTGAAATGACGTGTGTAGTCGTACTCAATAGTTGGAATGACGGCTTGCACAAATTTCAAGAAAATCATCAGGTACCTGGGAATTCAAGGTCAAGGATGAATAATATGATACAGATGAGTGAGAAGCTAAACAAAGAGAAAGTCGCTTATAGACCATGAGTAGGGTCCATTATTCTAACTGCCAAACTGTGAACAAATAGACTCTTTTAAACCAGAATGTGCTTGTTTCATTCATTCAACAAATGACTATTGATACATTTTATACCATTTTTTGTGTAAATGACAGTTTCATAAATAATGGAACAAAGACAGCTCTAGGAGCAGCTTGTAAATATGCCCTTTCTTTGGGCTGTATTCAAATTTTGCAAAAAAACGTGAGTTGTTTTGTGAATGATAGATGAAAAGAAAATTCTGTTTTTTAGATCTAACTACAGTGGGACCTCTGTAATTGGACTCCAGGAAATCAGGAAACCCAGGAAATTGGGACAAATTTCCAAGGAACGGAATTGTCTCTATATAACTTACATCCCTAAGCGACAATTGTCTTAATTTCAAAGAAATTTGAAGTATAATTGTTCACATTTTCACCATAATGCCTCACAACATATTACATATGAATATGTCTGTTATTACGTGACAGCAAAACAAACAAAGAAAATAGTCCTGACACATGCAAATCAAGAAGGCACAATGCCAACACCAAGTTGACACTAAGTTAACACTCCCTTGCAACCTTGTAATGAGTGACAGCTGACTTGTTTCATGAGGCAATGGGATGAACTAGGAAATTGAGCTCTGCAAAGATGTCAACAAGTGAATAATAAAGCTGCAAAATGAAGTCTATCCCTTGCCATACTGTAATCACTGCCAACGTCTGGGATTGCCATGCTGGTCCAAGAAGTCTGTCACCTACAGTTTTATGACCAACCACAACCAGGTTGTAAAGTCAGCCAGATGTTCTTGGTCAGAAGTCAAAATGAATGTTAAGGGCACAGCTACAGAATTATTCAACTCAACAGACCAATTAATGATATGTATTCATTGGCTGGCATACTATCAATTCGTCTGAGCTTCTCCCACGGAAATTGGGAAACCCAGGAAACCAGGACGATATTTCAATCTCCCAAGAGTGTCCCAATATTAAAGGTCCCACTGTATAACCCCACCTCTTTAGGGGTTTGTTGTCTGTTGGATGTCAATGTGACATTAAGGAATACCACTGACTCTTCTATTTCCCACAGTCATTCAAAAGACATCTTTTTATACAGGTTTATCCTGTCTGCCATAAATTCCCCTAACATCCCAGCCTGCCTAAAATTCCACTTCTTTATTTCCCCTGAGGTGGAGGTACATTAGACAGCTGAAATGCAGACATATAAACAAAGCAGACACACAATAAACAGCACAGAAGCATCAATACTTGCAAATAAATTTTTTAATACAAAAAAAAAAAGGATACATGTGCACTCCGAGTTCTCCTCCACCTTCAGCTACAGTCTGAATGATTTTCTTCATGACGTCTGCATGTCTGAAGATAAAATAAATAACAGGAAAAATTTTCAGAAATTCAAAACAATTTGTAAGATTAAAACTTACCACATAAAAAAAAATTATTTGAATTCTGTGGAGTGGCATGATAAGGTTAAGCAGACAGATGAAGGTATATCCAAATTCTACCACGAAAAATTTTCTTTTACTTCTTCAAATATGCTAAATGACACAGTCAGACTACGTATTTCTGCCTATGCTTGTCCATATTAAGATGTCCTAGCAGTCGTCCTTGCTCTTTCAAACATATTGGTATGGAAGTGCTAACTTTAAGTTTATTATTAAAATAATGGTCTCACACTGTCATGAAGCTCTGTGGTAGAGAGTTGGCATGTTGACCGAAAGGCAGCAGGTTCGAATCTCACTACAGATAAATGCATTTTTTCCTTAAGCAAGAAACTTTACCCCTGTTGCTTCACTCAACTCAGGTGGAAAAGGGTACAGCTTTGGCTGTAAAAGTATTCTGCATTAGACTAGCATCTCATTCAGAGATTGATGGATAATGTCTGTCACTGTCCGCTTCAAGCAACAGAAACCAGGATAAGCTCCGACCCTATGAGCCAATTCGGTTTGAAAGGATTTTACTACTGTCATCATGAAAGAAAAAGATATATACACCCCCTTGAACTGACATAAGCAGTGAACTTTTCCAAATCCAACAAATTTGGATATACAGTGTAATCCACTTACATCGACATGCTTTGGACAGCATTTGATGTCCACATATAAGAATGCTGATACATAACAATACAATGCCAAAGAGGACAAACAAGGGGAGGTCAGCAGGAAAAAGACAATACACCTATTAGCAACAGAATAAATTCTTCTGTTGGAACAGAGCAGTACATGTGTCTACCTCCTACAACGTGAAGCAAGAGAATGAATGGGAAGCTGAGAGAGATCTAGGTTTACCTACACTGTAGCTTTCTGATTCTGGGCAAATAAAAGGGGAGAGGGTTGTTGTATCGGTGCCTTGCTAGAAAAGTGAATGGCGAGGCACACACTTTACTACACACATGCTTGTGCAGGTAAAAGTTCTAAGGTTTTAGCTTACAGCCTGTCTGTTGTGATCGCTTGCAGAGGATAAATGAAAGGCGAGGCAACTGACCTCGGCGTTCGCCACAGATAGAATGGGATGGGGATGGGAATAGTAAGGACGAGGTGCGGCTGCTGAAGTTAATGCAAGAAGGTGCTGCAACCAAACTCAAGTGAATAAAGTGAAGAAACACAAAAGAATTGACTGACGGTGCTTCAAGCCCTGACTTTTATATCATCATGGTCATGCCAAAGTAGAATAGATCTTTGTACCCCAAGAATGCTTTGATTTTTCTTTATCATGTACATTTTTATTAATTTGTGATTTATGATTAAAATGGCACTCAAAGAATGTTTAAAATTGATAATGAAACAAGAAGAAAAATGAAAAGTAAAATGCATGCATACACACACACACACACACACACACACACACACACTCACACAATAATAGGCTAGGCCTTTTATACTTGGATGATATATGAAACCAGAAATCGTAGATCATGGCATCAGGGACACAATGACAAAAGGACAGCTTTGACCATTGATTCAACAGGTGTGTAAAGTGATTGCATGACCTGCCATGTTGCGTTGGAAGCACTGGAACTATACAAATGGAAATACCTTCTCTTCTACACCTACTCAATCAAATGACTTGGAATGATAAGACATGCCTTTCTTTCATCCCAACAAGACGGCTTCCACTAGGCTTAGTCTAGCATATAAAGCCAATGCGGAACTGTTATGTCAACAGCACCCATCCATTAGACCTAAATAATAGGCCTACACTCCTACATCGCGAACCCCAAGAGTTATAGTCATGCAGTGAACAGTGAACAGTGAGGGAGGATTGGCTATCTAATACGTTGATACATGTCAATGTATTATAATTATAGTAAAACACAAACCATTGTTATAATTGTCGTTGTTCTTTCAAGGGGATTTGACGCAGGGAGTGTCACAGTACCACAGTACTTAAGAATAGCCGTGCCTGGTAAGGATGCTATACCTACAACACAAGATGCACATGCATCTATTAACTGTAGTATGTACATGACTTACTAAAGCCTGGTGTGTCAGTACAGTACTTTGCTGGTATGCCAACTAATAAATAACTGATATGTTGACCGTTAGCGTGATTTTATCCCCCTTTACATTTGTGGGCTTCATCAGGTACCTCTTGGAAGCATGTCAATAAAGCGGAGTGAGCCGAAAAAAAAGGTTGATAAAACAGAAATTATTTAGTAAAGATAATGAAGGAAAAATTCTGGAATTTGAAAACATTTCGATATATCAAAATGTTGATAAATCAGCTGGCGATATATATGTGGATTACAGTGTATCTTGTTTGCCAACTTTTCCAAAACATTTTTTATTAATACTCTCTTATCCTATGGTAGATAGTATTAGAGTGTCCAGTCCTATCACAGGAACTGATCTTGGCAAGAAATAACATTAAAATTAATTAATTAATTAATTAATTGATTATTTACGTGATTAAAGGTTAGAGACTCTCCGTGCACTAGGAATCTGAAGTTTTAACTTACCTACAAGGATGGACAGAAGCCATAGGAGGCCCAGGTATATGAGGGTGTGCTTCCATGGTAACAGTTTTCTTAGCATGGTCCTGACTAAAGTCTTCATACA
This sequence comes from Goniobranchus kuniei, assembly GCA_025770095.1. Taxonomy (NCBI): domain Eukaryota; kingdom Metazoa; phylum Mollusca; class Gastropoda; order Nudibranchia; family Chromodorididae; genus Goniobranchus; species Goniobranchus kuniei. Next base: position 1,499 of record JAOYNN010103509.1, on the reverse strand, counting down.
TCTGCTCCACAGTTAGAGGTTTTCTGGACTGATTTCATAAGAACAAACATTTTCAAAAAGTAAATTGTAATCGATACAGTTATCAGAACAACAATTAAATGTACTCTGCTTTAAAAATAAAAAGAGAATTAACTTTTAATCCTTGGAAAGGAAAATTTGTCCTACAAGGCACATATCATATGTCCACGACAGAATATAAATGGTAATGCACAATATCATACGACATCCTTGTATACAGTGCCTTGCTCCCTCCACTTATAAAACAATACTCATTCACACCTGAGTCAAGTGGGCGTCGATGGCTAAGTGGTGATCACATCTTGGCACCAATCAAGAGTCAAGAGGCATTCACCATGATCAGAACAAGCATGCGTGAAAGCGTGGATTCCAGTCTAGCTAGTGTGCCGTCAATCTCATAACTCATAACTGCAAGTCATTGGCATCATGTCCTTGGGTAAGGCACTTTACTTCAAGTACCTCACTCAACTCAGGTGTGAATGAGTACCTGGCTGTTAAGACAGCGCTGTCTCTGTCGAAAATATGTATTCGCGCCTAACAGGCTGCAAGTCTTGTTCTGAATGTTTTGTGTTGCTATTGGTCAGGGGTGTTAAATATTACTGTAAAGTGCTGTGAGCACGGTTACACCGTGGAACATGCGCTATATAAATGCCATGTTTACTTCTTTTTCCTTCCACAGGCATTAAGAGTCTTACCAAGGACAAATCACCAATCAACTTATGACTTCCATCAGAGAGCAACCATGATAAAGAATCATAGCAGTGAGACCCAGCAAATAACTGTTCTTGCTGTCAATTTTCAACACACACTGACAATCACTAATCATCACATCGCAAAACCATGATGCCCGTTTTGGAATGTATACAAATAGATAGAAAGTCAGGATGTAACGGGTTAATATTGGTGTGATGTTTATATCTGCACTAACCTCATCATAACCAAATAGCCATAGCCTTGGAGTTTGATAATATTTATCGTATGTTATGTTAAGGTCGTATGTACGAGTCTGAATGATGCCACTGTCACCACCACTAATGCCCTCGGCTGGTTGACTCTTGACTGGAACAGAGACAGCAGCCTGGAAAAGATAAAGGTGTCAAAGAGAGTTACTATTTGTTTGTTTGTATGTTTGCTCTTTGACAATAAAAAGCATAAATGTGAAGACAGCGCAATTCTAAATAAACAGATGTAGAAGTGAATTAAATGCCCAGGTTCTATAGATCTTCACTAGAGAAGACACAGATTTATTTACATTAGAAACTAAATTCTATGATTTCTATTAACCCTTACGTTGCCACCATTTTAGACACTAATGCATGCCCTTTGCCACCATTTTTAGTAGACATATGAGAAAGTGGCAATTTAAGGTTAATGAGAAAAGGGGTGGGCGGGGGTAAATATATGTACATATACAGAGAGAGAGAGAGAGAGAGAGAGAGAGAGAGAGAGAGAGAGAGAGAGAGAGAGAGAGAGAGAGAGAG